>JBBPBX010032711.1:1755-28697 GCA_038048925.1 Garcialebias charrua
ATATATTTATATATATATATGATTAAATTACTACACATTAATGTACCAACAAAATCAGTAAAAACAAATAAATAAATAAATGCCACCTTGATATTACCCTATATTCTGTTTCTGGGCTGCAATTTCCTCAGACTTCTGCACTTTGAGGAACTTGTAACCTGCAACTGCATTACTGCTTTCTTTTCTTTACAGAAAGAGGAAATTAAGAAAAATGTGGGTTTAACATAACATTGATATTGCATTAAAATCAATAATGTCAAAATCACATTTGTTTAAAAAAAACATCTAGCACACACATTTGGCAGTTTAGGCAAATTAAAAAGGACGTTAAGCATTTTTTTATAGAGCGAGTCATTTAACTCACAAGTAAAACTACACTTTAAAAGACCACCTCATTTTGTCTGTGCAGTTCCAAAATTAGAAATACATTTTCTTAACTGTAAAAACAGTCAGTGTCTTTATTTTTCATGAACAATTTTTGAGTAATTTATTCTTATTTAAATGCCTCAGAGTTCATTTTTTGTTGTTCAAAATAGGCAGCACTATGGATTAGTGGTTAACATGGTTGCCTCACAGCAAGGTGGTCCTGAGTTCAAGACCCAAGCCAGTTTGGATCTGGAGTCTTTTGTGCTGAGTTTGCATGTTCTCCGGTTTCCTCCCACAGTCCAAAACATGCATGTTTAGGCTGCCTTCAGGTCCAGGCTTGCATTAGAAAAAATAAATCTGATTTCAGTGGGGGTTATCTGGTTAAATAAATATTAATAATAATAAGGCTTTAAGCTGATCTAAAATATTAATCTAAAGTCAATGATGTTTGTAGCCATAATTATTATTATTATTTTATTTTTTTTTCAGAATTAGCAGAAGAGATTCTGTCTTTATCTTCTCCCCAGTGGTTTCTCATGCGAGTCCAAAATGGCCAAGCTGTAAAGCATTTGTAGAAAACACAACTAATACAAGCAGATGTGTTTGCTTGTAACCTGTGGGCTCATTTGTGAATTACAGGTAGTGCGGAGCGGCAGTGCATCTGGTTTCTCCTGTGGAACCAGTTTTGAAGGTAGACACGTTTTTCAACGTTGGAGCTGGGCTTAAAATTTTCCTAGAAGAAGATGGTTGCGATGAGTGATTTAAGATTACACTGAATCAGCTTTTTGCCATGTTGACATATGCCAAATTTGTTGTGCCACAATGTAAAAATCCCCTTTTGCAATATTCATGCCTTCAGTTTGTTTACTTGGTGCTAATACAGCTGTAAACAACTAAGTATTTTTCTCTTTTTACCCTACACAAATGATCATAGCCTAGTTTGTGTACATTTATGGTCTTCTCTTCATGCTGGGACAGATTACTGAGCCATTATCAAATTACCTCAGGTTTCAGCTACTAACACCTGCAGAGCAGCCTTGGTTTTCTCACCAGGGAAATTCAAAACTTCCCACTCTGAAACATGATCAAAGCGCTTCACATGCTGGTAAACAACACATGTGCAACTATGAACCACCCCATGACTCATTAGATGGACAGTTGGGTCAATGATTCATGGCATCAAGAGATGCCATTTTTTGTTATTTACTATTGATGTTCTTGATTTAAGAGGTCAAAAACCATGTACTGGTATGCATTTCTCACTCATGGTTCGACATTATCTCTACCAGGTGGTGGAGATAATGCTGAACCATGGTATGAGACACATTCCAAATAAATACCATCTTGTGTTAGCTTCAATTCCCAACAACAAGAGAAGTGGGGACACTGATCTGTTGACTGAAACAATCTATGGGGGAAACGTCAACAGTAACAATGAAACATCCCACAGAGCTGAGCTAGAACAGTTAGTCAGCTGTTCTGAAGGAAAAAAATATTTCTCAACAAAACTAAAGAGTGGACTTGGGGTTTATAAAGGAGAAGGCTAACTGTTTTCCTCTGAAGAGATTCAATTGTACTTTGTATAAGGTCTTTAGGTGTCCATGTAGTGGACCTACCCAGGGTCAAACTAAGGTTTTTGAACTGTCCAGTGATGACCTTTACTGACCTCTCAGTAAAGCAAGACATTTACTACAAAATCATTCATTTAGCTATAATCTGATAACATAGTCACCAAAAAGAGACTATTTCTATCTTTGATTTTAGGCTGATGTGATCAAAAGAATAACTTTTGTCATTTTCATGATGTGTGCTTTTAAGCTGTGTTATTCTGTAAGAGTTAAACTGTGTTCACTGCTGTGTTAAAGGTGAAATCTCGGGTCACATAGACCAGACGGTTTTGTTTAGAAAGTCAGAAGACAGGTTAATCCGTTGTTTTTCATGAACAAGGCTCCAGCTTCTCTGTCTTTTCCTAAACAAATCTCCCTCTGCTCTGGCTGTAACCTTGGGTCTGATAAGGCAAGTGAACTCCTCTCTAAGTCGCTTTTTAAGTTCTAACTGTGCGGAAACGCTTCAGAGTTTCTGGGAGCTTCAAAAGAGATGTGAACCTTCCCAAAGAGCTGAATGACCACCAGTCACGCGCTAAGGACTCGTCATCCAGCTGGGACTGATAACATGTTGTTATGGGTCCACTTCGAACGAGCGTAAGCTCAAAAACTTTGTTTATTCCTTCCTGGAATAAGTTTATCTTGAAGTCAGAGGCCAGGAGCTGACATATTCTCTGATGACCAAGCGAAACCAGGAGACGTTGAAACGTAAACTAAAACCAGTTTTGGACGTGCTGGGACTAAAGGACTCTGTGCATCTGAAGGCTGGTGTCATTTCTTTATCAGACTCGTCGTCGAAAGGTAAAGAGCTGTTTACAAAACGTACCTGGATTTTAGCAGAAGTCGGAGGAGAAGTGTCACTCTGGTATCATGCTCACGATAATTTCTTCTTAAATCTTTCCTCCTATTCTTTCCCCTCTCAATCTAAGCTGGAAACTATTTTAAGTTAAAGAGCCACAGACTAAATATGTTTAACATCTAGTATTTATGTCTGTTGTTATGATTCAAGTGTGCTGACGTATTAATTTGAAAGAAAGTGAAATCATGTCAATCAAGTGTAATGGTGTTGATTTTAGTTGATTTATTTTAAATAAATGGTAGTGTCGCCTGGCATACCAAACTAAGTCAATGTCCATTGTCACTCTATAGCTCTGTTTATTTATCCATCATAAAGATCACAGAGATATTGAATAAACTGAAAAAGAAAAGAATCCGTGAAATTACTATTCAATCTGAATAAGTAGATTAATTAAGGATAAAGAGGTCAGCTTAATACTGACCCCTGTTAAAATCCTTTAGTTACATCTGGGTGGCACTATATGTGTTTAAAGACACAATATTGACCTCCTCATAATTCTTACATCTGGTGGCCCTCGTACGTGGTTCTGAAAGTTTATTGATATATCTGTGATCTCTCATGAACTTGAAACGTTATGTTGGCATGATTATTCCAATTTTTGGACTCTGAAGGTGATAATTTTTGGCTGAGGTGTTCAAGACAGGCAGATTCTGCATGTTTTTATCATTTGAAGCTGAGAGATTGTTATTGTTCAACTCCTTAACACGCTGTTGGAAGCTTTTAGGTGAGGTTTTTGTCAGCCCGTGGTCTGTGGGGGTTCTGGTCCTGTTCGGTCCAGTTCACACAGACTCCTGTACAAAGCTTTGTTTGACCGCCGAGTCAAAAGCCTGAAAGCTACTTTAACATCTACAAGATTGCTGTGTGTGGTATTTTTGCAAGTTAGAGCAGGTCGAAAAAGCATATTACTGTTAGAACGTGTCGGCTGGGTTCTGTCAGACCCGTTTCCTGCTCCATTGAGCTTTACTGAGAGGTCAGTAAAGGTCATCACTGGACAGTTCAAAAACCTTAGTTTGACCCTGGGTAGGTCCACTACATCCACATCATTAGGCTCTTTCACAAGATGCCTCAGTCTGGGACTGAGACATGATCTTGTTGTGTCAGTGTATCTTCTGAATGGACCGAGGTCAAGGGTGGGGGTGGGGTGGGGGGTGTCAAAGACAGCCCATGGTGCGCCTCTGTGCCATCAAGCAAAATACCATATTAACAGAGCCAGACTAGTGAATATGTAAAAAGGTAAGCTGCAGTGCAGCGGCTCAACAATGTGAACTGATGACATTAGTGTGCGACCACCCTCTTGCAAGATCCAACAACAGACTATCATGAAAAAGTTGATTTATTTCAATTATTCCATTCAAAATGTGAAACTTTTATGTTATATTCATTCATTACACACAGACTGATATATTTCAAATGTCTATTTATTTTAATGTTGATGATGATTATAACTGACAACTAACGAAAACCCCAAATTCAGCATCTGAGAAAATTAGAATACTACACCAATTTAAAAAATGATTTTAAGAAATGTTGGCCAACTGAAAAGTATGAACATGAAAAGTATGAGCATGTACAGTGCTCAATACTTAGTTGGGGCTCCTTTTGCCTGGATTACTGCAGCAATGCGGCGTGGCATGGAGTCGATCAGTCTGTGGCACTGCTCAGATGTTACGAAAGGCCAGATTGCTCTGATAGTGGCTTTCAGCTCTTCTGATTTGTTGGGTCTGGCATATCGCATCTTCCTCTTCACAATACCCCCTAGATTTTCTATGGGGTTAAGGTCGGGCGAGTTCAAATAGGTATCTCTGCAGACAAATTTGGAAGGCGTATCTGGGCGGCCACATCTGATTGGACAAGGCGTATCTGGTGGGCCACATTTGATTTGACGATAGAAAAATGGGCGTGTCTGGAGGGCCATATCTGATCGGACAAAAAAAAAAGGCTGAACAAAAAAAACAAGCTGTTTGTGTTAACCACAGATATATGTCTAAAAACAAGGCATTATTGGCAGATTGTAATAACCACAGACATATTATGTCTATGGTGTTAACCGGTTCGACATTAGCGGCATCTCAGTTCAACATTAGCGGCAGAGCCGCTTAACACAGAACTTCCGGTTACATTTCAAAATAAGAGAAACCTAAATGGGTAGTGGGGAGTGCTAAATGTTTGTTTTTTAATACCTATCCATTACATTAAAAAACAAAATGAATTTTAGTTGTTGGATAATATGAAAATAGTTACAATCAATTCATAAAGAAAGAAAAATAAAGTAACCAAAATAATAATGATACTTAAACTGTCCTTGGGACAAAGGATGTTTCCTTTAACTTCACATTTTCTTGTTCAACCTTTTAAAGCCTAGCAATGAGCATTGAGAATGACTGAATCCTTTGTGGTTGACCATAGACACCCCTATGAAGAACATTGCAATACATACCAAGACAATAAAATGCACATTGGCAGTGAAACTTGTCTTTGAATATGGGTGATAAAAATTTGCTGTGTATCTTTGGATAGAAAATATCTTAAATGGCTATTATGACCTGGGGCTAATCGGCCCCATTATTTGTGGGTTTTAAATGGTTGCAAAATTGTGCACACTCAGTATTGAGAAACATCACTATCCTGAGGGTGCATGTTCAAGCTCAGATTGTGTCTGGAAGTGCATTTGGCATGAAACAATTGTAAACAAACTAAGCATGTGTGCTCGCAGTAGTAATCCCTGCAGAAGGAAGCAACCAAAAGAATGAAAATAAAGAAATAAATACTTGTGAACTCTCTTTCACCTTGCTAAGATTATTATTTTTTAATCAAACTCTTTAACATGACGTATAAAGAAATCAGGGGTTGATCAATTTTTTTTTAAAGAGGAAGTGACTACATTGTCAACTTCTTCCCCACAAAATGGGGAAGAAGCACAACTGCTTCAACAGTAATGTAATTACTGGTGCACACAAACAACATAAATCATGAAAGGGGAAGAAAGTATAAATTTAGGAATTGTATAAAACAATAAAAGATTTTAGTGAACTTATGTCTGGATATTTTTACAGAAAGGTGTAAATCGATGAAGTCAAGTTGAAAAGTCTAGCAAAGGTTTCCCGACACCTCGCTGAGGTTTGCAACCCTAAAGACTTGTGACAGATCTTAACCAATACGAGTTAGGTGAATCAAAATTTAATTGAAAGCTTTAAAGATATGTCCATATAAAAAATAACAGCAAGAGTTTCCTGATGAATTCTTCATTCATTTTCATTATGATGTCATCGTATGGTCTTACTTTAAACATTAGAAAGACGCAATCAAGTTCAAGATAAGGCTTTTAAGATTGTGTCAAAGAGTATAAAAAAAGTGTTGCATAACGTTGCTGGGAGCAGCTCTAACAGCTGGTGTATTTAGAGACAGCATGCACAGATTGTGAAGTTAAATGTTAAAACAAATGGTATTAACAGAGACCCCTATGATGAGTTCAATTAATGGAAACAATGTTACCTCGCCCGGACGCGGGTCACCAGGGCCCCACTCTGGAGCCAGGCCTGGAGGTCGGGGCACATTTTCGAGTGCCTGGTGGCCGGGCTTTTACCCATGGAGCCCGGCCGGGCACAGCCCTAAGAGGAGACATGGGTCCCCCTTCCCATGGGCTTACCACCTGTGGGAGGGTCCAAAGGGGTCGCGTGCAATGTGGAATGGGTGGTGGCCGAGGGCGGGGACCCTGGCGGTCTGATCCTTGGCTACAGAAGCTGGCTATTGGGACGTGGAATGTCACCTCTCTGGTGGGGCAGGAGCCTGAGCTGGTGTGTGAGGTTGAGAGGTTCCGGCTAGAAATAGTCGGACTATGTCAACCTTTGCTCCTTCTCTTTCCTTTTTTTAAGTGC
Organism: Garcialebias charrua; assembly: GCA_038048925.1. Classification (NCBI taxonomy): domain Eukaryota; kingdom Metazoa; phylum Chordata; class Actinopteri; order Cyprinodontiformes; family Rivulidae; genus Garcialebias; species Garcialebias charrua. Next base: position 8,460 of record JBBPBX010032711.1, read on the forward strand.
ACTTTAGAACAACACACATCAACAGCACACTTGGGGATGGGGGTGAGTGTGTCGGGGTCTAGTTTTTATTTCTTTTTTTCTTCTTCACCCCCTGGTTCCCTGGCGGCCACTCTGGGGGTGGGGTCCGACGCTATCCCAAAGGGCTGCTTGGGCTCGGGTGTCCTGTCCTGTCGGCAGGGAGCGGGTTGGGCCGGATCTTGGATGTCAGCTACTCTCCACCCCAGAATGAATGGGCATACCTCCTGGGTTTGGGTGTGGGTTGCCCCATGTAATGGGCAGGTATATGTTTTGGACCTGGGGGGTATAGAGTGTGCTTCGGGATTATGAATGGAACGCGTCGTTATTGTTTGTATTTGTGTGAGTAAGGGTGAGGATGAGGGTGGGTCTAAGTGAGTGTGTCTATATATGAATGTTTAGTTGTCAGGCTGGACTTAGGCTGTCCCCTCTATAGCTGTTTTCGCACTGCACGGCTATCAACGGCCCGCCCCGCCCCTGGTTGGCCCAGAGTCCGGACTGGCCCGCCCACGCTCATTACGCATTGTCCGGAGAGCCACCTTGAAGTGGGTGGGGCGTTCTCTTGAAGTGGGTGGGAAGTTCTTGTGTATGCGCTTACAGTGTTTTAAGAGAGGAGCCACCGCTAAAAAATATGTGTTAGCTGAATATATATATTAGTGTTTCTGAGTTTAATTTTTGTTAATAACGGATTACAAATCAGCTTATGTTAGAACGTAAATAACACGAAACGCGCACCAATACAGAGCATTTCCGCCTTTCAGCGCAAGCTGAATTTCATTAAAATATAACTCAAGTGTGCCCAACCAGTCGCTCGCGGGCGACCGGTCGCCCGCCAGCTGGTTCCCAGTTGCCCGCGAAGCTCAACCTTGCTCTAACAGCTGACGAGCCGGCTGTCAGCTGTTAACAAGGTGAAATGTCCGCTGCTAAGCTTCATTCTAACTCCGGCAGAAGTGGTGGCCGCTGCTCAGCTTCATTCTAACTCCGGCAGAAGGGGTGGAGGGAGGAATGACTATATGCCAATGCGCAGCAACACTTTCCTCAGCCCTCCCCATCTTGTATGCTCACAGACACAGTCTCGCGATGACTGACGAGACTTTAAGACAGCAGTGAGACCGCTGAGGAGTGAATGTCAGTACGCAGAAAACATGGAAGGAAAACTAGCGAAGAAGCAAACGAAAACTTACTATTTTCACACAGAATGGGAGGAGGATTATTTTTTTGTTTATTCTAATTCAAAGTCTATTTGCCTCATCTGTAATTCGAGCGTTGCCTTGCCCAAAAAGTGCAACTTGGAGCGGCATTTCAAGACGATGCACAAACGTTTTGATGCAGATTTCCCTCCTAAAAGTTCTTTACGGACTCACAAAGTGCGGGAGCTAAAACACAAGCTTGCAGCACAGCAATCGATCTTCACTCGGCCCAGCACGAAAGGTAAGGCAGCTACAATCGCCTCCTACCGTGTTAGCCGCATCCTGGCTCAACATAAGAAGTCGTTCAGTGATGGAGAAGTTATGAAAGAAGCGTTTATTGAGGCTGCAGATGCACTTTTTCACGATTTTAAAAATAAAAGTGAGATCGTAGCTGCTATTAAAGACATGCAGTTGTCCAGACAAACAGTGACACGACGATGTGAGGGAATGGCTTTTGATGTGGAGGAGCAGCTAAAAAAGAACGTGCAACAATGTGAGTGTTTCTCTCTTCAGTTTGATGAGTCAACAGACATGGTGGACACAGCACAGCTGTGTGTTTTTATCAGAATGGCCTTTGCAGACATGAGTGCAAAAGAGGAGCTGCTCACCATCTTGCCTTTGAAGGGACACACAAGAGGAGAAGATATTTTTAATGTGTTTATGGAGTTTGTTAATAAAAGCAACTTGCCCCTCTATAAACTAATTTCTATAACAACTGATGGTGCTCCAGCAATGACCGGTCACACCAGTGGATTTGTTGCACTCTGCAAGCAGAATGATGCTTTCCCAGACATTTTGAACTATCACTGCATCATACACCAACAGGCCCTGTGTGGGAAGATTTTAAACATGAAGGAAGTGATGGATGTTGCCATGAAAACTGTGTGCTCTATAAGGGCCAGGAGTCTGCAGAGGAGGTTGTTCCGGGCTCACTTGGAGGAGGCAGGAGCAGACCACACAGACCTGCTGCTGCACATGGACGTCAGGTGGCTAAGCAGAGGTAAATTTCTGGCCAGATTCATTGAGCTGTTGCCTGAGATCAGGGATTTTCTGAAGCTGTCAGGTCATGGTGGACATTCAAAACTCGAGGACACCCAGTGGCTTTTGGATTTAGCCTTCCTCACAGATCTCACCAGCCTGCTCAATGAACTGAATTTGGAGCTTCAGGGAAAGGACAAAAACATAATTCACATGATCAGTTCTGTGAGCACCTTCAAAAGCAGGCTGCAGCTGCTCACAAGTCGGCTGCAACGCAGGGACCTGCGAAACTTCCCACACATGGAGGCAGAGCTACAGCGCCAAGGGAAAGAGGTCACACAACTGGACAGTGCACACTATTCTAAGCAGGTTCAGAGCATCTCAGCAGAATTTGAGAGACGATTTAATGACTTTTCCTCCATCGAGCCTGTTACCAGCTACATGTGTTATCCTTTTGGAAATGTTGATGTGGATGACATTGTGTCCAAATTGGTGTCCGTGTTTCAGCTGGACAGCTCTGGTGTTGAAAATGAGGTGTTGACTCTGCAAAATGACATTGGGATCAAATCCAGAGCATCACCTGGCGTGAATGGAGAGTTCTGGAGTCTGCTGTCAGAAGAAAAGTATCCTAACATCCGAAGATGTGCTTTGAACTTAACAGCACTTTTTGGATCTACCTACCTGTGTGAGTCTGCTTTTTCACACATGAAAATCATCAAGTCCAAAACCAGATCCACAATGACTGATGATCATCTGGAGACCTGCCTGCGCCTCGCAACCACCTCATACTGCCCCGCGCCTCCTCCTCTCAGTGTCAGAAGTCCCACTAAGGTAGAGACACATTTATTTTATACAGCTTGCATAAAAATTGTCTCCTATAGACTTGTCACAATGTGTCTGTATGTTGTTTTTTTATTAAATTTTAGACCAGACTAGTTAGCTAGCTAGTGTTATTTATTTATTTATTTTGCAGTTTGGGTGTGCCCTTCATTTTCTGTACCTAATGTGTGTGTGTGTGTGTCTTGTCTTATAACCAGGTGGAACTCTGAATGGCCCTTTGAAGCCAGCATTCTGGACCAGTGAGGGACTGCAGCACCTGCAGATGACACACCATCCTGCTGCACAGAGCAGCTGCCTAGTTTTGATATTTAGGTTTTATTGAGGTTTGAAATTGTTGGAGATTTGTAAATCTGCACCTTTGTAACTTTTTGTAAATAGTTCAGTGTGTTAATGAGTGAGTTTTATATTGTTCAGTTCAGTTGTTTATTCGTTTCTTTAAAAAATATGGTGTGCTTTTCAAATATTGTGTTCTTTTACTTTGATAAAATACTTTAATTAAATAAAACTAGCAACACATTACGTTCTGTTTTATTTACTTTAAAGAAGTGAGGAGTAGAGAGATGAAAAATTATGTTTTTTGATACTGAGACTGGACGAGTAGCCCTCGGCAAACTGCCAACTTCAAAAGTAGCCCTTGGTTCAAAAAAGGTTGGGCACCCCTGATATAACTAATATTCTCTAACTCTAGCCCGTAGCCAGGATTTTAAAATATAACTAATATTCTGTAACTCCTGCGTGTAGCCTGGATGTTACGTGGAGCGAATCCTTTAAAGGAAAAGTGGACTCCTAAAATTACCAATACGAATTTGTGGCTGAGTGGTTAGGACGTTCGCCTTGTACTCTAAATTTTATCTTGACCCGGGGAAGCGGGTTCGCGTCCCACCTGGTTCAAGTTATTTTACGTTTGTCTTTTATTGGAGAAAATAAAAAGAAGGAGTTTGTGTTATGCCTGTGGTTAACACAAACTCTTTTATTTTCTCCAATAAAAGACGAACGTAAAATAACTTGAACCAGGTGGGATGCGAACCCGCTTCTCTGGGTCAAGATAAAATTTAGAGTACAAGGCGAACGTCCTAACCACTCAGCCACGGATTCATCTTGGTCATTTTAGGAGTCCATTTTTCCTATAAAGGATTCGCCCCACGTAACATCCAGGCTACACGCAGGAGTTACAGATTAGTTGTATTTTTAAATCCTGGCTACAGGCAAGAGTTAGAGAATATTAGTTATATTTTAATGAAATTCAGCTCGCGCTGAAAGGCGGAAATGCTCTGTATTGGTGCGCGCTTCGTGTTATTTACGTTCTAACATAAGCTGATTTGTAATCAGTTAACAACTAATTCAGCTAACAATTTTTTTAGGGGTTTCTGTAGTTAAATTTTAATGAAATTCAGCTCGCGCTGAGGTTGTTGTTAGAACAAGTCCCGCCCCTGCTGCAAACAACGAATCAAATGATGAGCAGTACATTACGTCAAACTTGGCCCGGGAGCTCGGCCCGATCAGAACCACGTCTTGGCGGGTTCCATAACGAGGGCGGATCCCGGACGGAAAAGGAAAATGCGAACATGACGAACCCGGGTTAGAAGGCGGGGCGGGCCCGGCCGTTGAGGGCCGTGCAATGCGAAAACGGCTTGTGATACATCTGAGGCTACTCAGTGTCGTGCTCCTACCACGTGGCCCCCTGGCAGGGTGTACCCTTGCCTGCCGGCGTGCTTGGGGCCCTCGGCATCGGGGTTGGACGCTTGAGCGTATGTCGGCCCAGCCTGGTGGCTGCCTGGTGGGGCTGGGGTCCTCTGATCCCATCGGGTCTGGGTCTGAGGGATGGGCGTCCCTGGGACCCGGGCCTGGGCGCCTGGGGCTAAGTCGGTGTGGGGGGCTCCGATGGGGTCCTGTGAGCTTGTCGCTGTTGGCCCCTGGGGTTCATTATGTGTGGTCTCTTGTAGGGCTCTCCCGGTTCTCCCCTATGGTCGAATCTGGGGGATGGGTGAGTAGTTTGTCCTGTTTGGGTGGCCTTGGGGACTCTGAGCTCAGGGTCCTTCTTGGGGTCTTGGGCTCTGGTACCCCCATTTGTCTGCCTCGGGTCTTGGGAGGCGGATCTCTGATGCTTCACGGTAGAGCTGTCATCGGGCCGGAAATCCACGGCCCTACCCTACCCGAGCCCTAAGTTTAATTACCCAAGCCCGAGGGAGCCCGCTGATTTCCTAGAAATCACCGCCCGACCCGACCCTACCCGATTAAAAAAAAAAACAACAACAACAAAAAAAAAAAAAACACTACGTTTATTTATTAAGCTTTTACTGCGTTCTCCCACTCAGCAAAAGAACTTGATGTTGTTCTTCTTTGTTTTGATGGAGGAGGAGGAGGTGTGAGCGCGCTGCTCGCAGTTTGCTGTTGAAGCTTCAGGAATGTCAGGAATGCGGCAACTTGTTCCGCCGCAGAGAGAGCAGTGTGCGGACGTGAGCGTGCACCTGACGCACGTCAGCTGGTGACATAATTTTGAGCTCGTTAAAGTTAGGCCACAGAAATAATGCAACTCTCTGCAAGTCGTGGATAATAATTTTGCGCTCCAGCACTTCTGCATGTCTGCGGCGCAGAAACACCTGCTGCGGAGAGTCTGTGTGAGGACTGGCAGTGTTGCTTCAGTTTCTCATTCCAGAGACAAACCAGGTTGGTGGGATATTTGTCACCCTCCAGTTCTCTCTGTGCACGGTAAAATGGTTCGAGAAATGTCACTAAAAAGTCCAGCATGTCGGGGGAGACGCTGTCAGGCGCGCGCCGCGCGCCTGCTCTCTGGCTGAGTTGCCAATTTAGTGGCTGCGCTCAGTGCGCTGCGGTTTTCACCATCTAAATTCACTCTATTAATTATTTCCTCATCAATAAACTTACTGCCTTATATTCTTTACAAGCAGATTAAAACAATTTTATATTGTGTGCATTTTTATTTAGTTTTGTTTGTGCTGTATGATTAAAAAAACCACATCAAAGCCCGAGCCCGACCCGCGGCCCGCCAATCAAACGCAAAAATATGGCCCGAGCCCGACCCGAAGTCGGGTAGGGCTCGGGTAGGGTCGGGCTCGGGCAAAGAAACGACACCTCTACTNCTGTGTGAGGACTGGCAGTGTTGCTTCAGTTTCTCATTCCAGAGACAAACCAGGTTGGTGGGATATTTGTCACCCTCCAGTTCTCTCTGTGCACGGTAAAATGGTTCGAGAAATGTCACTAAAAAGTCCAGCATGTCGGGGGAGACGCTGTCAGGCGCGCGCCGCGCGCCTGCTCTCTGGCTGAGTTGCCAATTTAGTGGCTGCGCTCAGTGCGCTGCGGTTTTCACCATCTAAATTCACTCTATTAATTATTTCCTCATCAATAAACTTACTGCCTTATATTCTTTACAAGCAGATTAAAACAATTTTATATTGTGTGCATTTTTATTTAGTTTTGTTTGTGCTGTATGATTAAAAAAACCACATCAAAGCCCGAGCCCGACCCGCGGCCCGCCAATCAAACGCAAAAATATGGCCCGAGCCCGACCCGAAGTCGGGTAGGGCTCGGGTAGGGTCGGGCTCAGGCAAAGAAACGACACCTCTACTTCACGGTCACTATTGAATGTTCTATTGAGAAGCCTTATTCATTTATGCATGCTTACAATCACACGCTTATAGATGCAGGGATACACTCGCAGGTATCATATGTAGATATATAGATGGGTATATGACTTAATATGTTTATGTTTATTAAATTTGTTCTTTTTTTTTTACAAAAGAAACACAATACAAGACAATCCCATGAATGATAACGTGCAAAATATAAAAAAATGAAAGGTAGCAGAAAGAAGAATAAATCTTATTATATCTGCCCCTTTTTCCAAACAATCAGATTAAACAATAATAATCTTCTATCAACAGTACACAATGACTAACTCTTTCTAATTTTCTAACTAATACAATACACATTACGCTATTTCATATATTTTTTTTAACAAATTCGTTTTGATCATTTTCTTAAATGTAAACATGGACTTGGCATTTTTAAAGGGGACCTCAGATGTATTTTTTAAATTTTTATGGTATTTCTGTGGGATATCCAGACCCTATTCCTTCAATTTAATGCACAAAATAATTATTAGATAATCAATTATACCCTTTTTAATTCTGCCATTTTTAACTTTCGTTTTGAACGACCGGTTTCTTGAAGTCCACGCCCTTCAACGATCTGTTCACGCCCTCTGTAACAGCCAGTATCTGTAATGTGTTGTTGTTTTAAAATTAGCTCTTTTTTTATTACTCATTTGACTTACTGTTAGTGTTAGCTTAAGATAACTTACCGAAACCCGTCTGAGCGCGCCGCAGTTTGCTGCTCCTTTTAGCATTAGACCACCCGAATCCGAAGCTAATGTTAGCTTGTTCCTCTTCCGGTTTTCGCCAGCTCCGCTCGTTGCACGCGATGAGATTTTGGGAGTTATCGCTGTTCCAGTGAAGACAACACAAAGTTCACCAAGTGTCTCCCGTAAATTAATCTGTAAGGAGAAGGTCCTCTTGCTGCGAGCCTGCTGCGAGGCTGCTGCAAGGCTGTACAGTTGAAGCTCCGCTCCATCGCGCCGGAAGAGGGTCCCGTCGAACCCGGTCCTTCCGCCTGTGGTCCGCTCGTTTAATTTTTGCCGGCTGCGCGTTGGCAGCGATCGCAAATACACTAAAAATTGAACTAAAACATAAAAATAACAATTATACTTTATTTATAAAGCCATTTAAAAAAACACAGCTGCAACAAAGTGCTGTACACATGAAATTAAGAACATATAAACAAAAGATGAGATGAAATCATGAAAAACAACAGTCATGTGTTTAATACAGAAGTGGGTTGAGCCTAACCAGGGGTTGCTAGGTGAGGGGCTGGACTCAGGTTTGATCTGATTGGCTGGCGGCTTGTGACGTCAATAAATGCAGGAAGTGTGAATCCTGGTGTATTTATCAAAAATAAATAAATCTACTTAGAGTAAATAAACCACTGGGTGCATTTTTTTGGCACAAGGACTGTTTTTTTATGAAGTAAATACCCAAAGTTTAGTAAAAAAACATTAAAAAGTGAATTTTGCATGTGTGGTCCCCTTTAACTACATTCTCCAAGCCATTCCATAATCTAATTCCCTGGATTGAGGTAGAACGTCCCTTCAAACTAGTTCTGAATTGTGGTTTTACAAACATCTCTGTCCCCTTAAGGTTATAACAACTTTGTCTTTTAACAAAATGCATTTGGATATTTAAAGGTAATGCATTATTTTGAGCCCTATACATAACTGATAAAACATTATAATCTACCATATCATGGAACTTCAATAACTTCAGTTGATAAAATAATGTACTAGATGGATGACAGTAATGTTTTCTAGTGGTAATTCTTACAGCTCTTTTCTGTAATACAAAAATAGGCTTTGTCAAAGTCAAAGTCAAAGTCAAAAAGTCAAAGTCAACTTTATTGTCAGAACTGCAATATGTACAGGACATACACAGGACCGAAATTGCGTTTCTCTCAGTCCCTCGGTGCAACAGTAACCATCTAAACACTAAACACTAAAACATTTAATACACATAAGCATAAAATAGTAAAAAAGTGTAACACTGTCCTGAGTTTTTTCATAATAGTATAAAAGTATGAAAATTTACACCAACACTGAAACACCAAACACCCCTAAAACACCAAACACCCAATGAACATAAGCATAAAATGAAATAATAAAAGTGTAATACTGTCCTGAGTTTTTGCATAGTAGTATGAAAAGTATAAAAACGTAAATCTATAAAATAAACTGAAGTTTCTAGCGTTGACATTTGCAAAGAGTGGCACAGCAGCATATAAGTTAATGTACACAGTATATGTATGAGGTAGTTGATGTTGGTATAGAGGCAAAGTGGCATATGCAGTGAGGCACATAAGGCACATTTGGCATCCTTAGATAAGGCTAGTCAGAGAATGCTGTATATGTATCTGCAGTAGTGTAGATAAAAGTAGTGTAAATGTAAACAGTAGTAATAAATGTAAAGCAGTAGTAATAAATGTAAACAGTATTAATAAATGTAAACAGTGAATGTAAACAGTAGTATGACTATAGGCAGTAATGTAATACAAACATTAGTGCAAATATGAGAAGTAGTGCAAACTGAATGAACACATGACCGAGAGTTTAGTGAATAACCCGTTTGATGACACAGAGTCCAGTGTTAAAAACTTTGTGTTGAGTGGTAATGTGTGAGAAAGTTTTTTGTGTTAAGGCAGTTCAAATGGGAGGGGAGGCAGAGCAGGCAGAGTGTTTAGCATTCTGACTGCCTGATGAACAGAGCTGTCTCTCAGTCTGCTGGTACGAGCCTGGAGACTCCTCAGTCTCCTCCCTGATGGCAGCAGTCTAAAGCGGCTGTGTGATTGTTTTACACGCTTTCCCCCAAACATCAATACAATAGATTAAGTGTGGAACAATGATTGTGTTATACAACAAATACAGAGCTTTATCATTCAATAGGTCTCTGACTTTGTACAGTACTGCAATCGATTTAGCTATTTTTATTCTTACAGAATTTATGTGTTGTTTCCATGTCAGTTTGTCATCAATAATAACACCCAAAAACTTCACCTCACTCACTCTACAAATCTCAACACCCTCAATTTTGAGTGGAACATCAACAGTTTTCTTTTTATTACTGAATATCATGTAATTAGTTTTTTCTAGATTTAATGATAATTTATTGATTTTAAACCAAGTTTGTATTTTGACAAATTCTGTCTTTATCAATTCCAACATTTGTTCTATATCTTCACCTAAACAGAAAAATGTGGTATCATCAGCAAAAAGTACACATTTAAGGAGTCCTGACACATTTACCAAGTCATTCACATATAAAATAAATAGCTTTGGTCCAAGTACAGAGCCTTGGGGAACTCCACATGTGATATTACAGAGGTCAGATCTTACATCATTTATTTGTACAAATTGTTTCCTATCTTTCAAATAGCTAGATACCCACTGTAATGCTGGTCCTCTAATACCATATTTGTTCAATTTTTCAAGGAGAATGGTGTGATCAATAGTATCGAATGCTTTTTTTAAATCAACAAAAATACTGACACAATATTGTTTTTGATCGACAGCAGTAGTTATTTGTTCCATTAATTCCATGAGAGCCATTGATGTAGAGTTTTTTGCTCTAAACCCATACTGACTGTTGCTTAGAATATTTTGTTTATCTATAAATTGATCTAGTCTGTTCACAAATAGTTTTTCAAGAATTTTTGAAAACTGTGGTAACAAGGATATAGGTCTATAATTGTTGAACACACATTTATCACCATTTTTAAAAAGAGGAACTACCTTAGCTACTTTCATATTATCTGGAAATATTCCTGTTGAAAATGATAAATTACATATATATGTAAACGGCTCAATAACATGGCTCATTATGTCCTTTACAAACATCATATCCATGTCCACCCAGTCTTTTGATCTCTTGTCTGTAAGATTTTTTACTACATTCATTATTTCCTCTTTGTTAGTTCCATTTAGAAAAATACTGTTTGCACAACCTGTAATTGAATGGCTCACATTATTATCTACTTTTGGTATTTTAGCTGCAAGGCTTGATCCAACATTCACAAAATATTGATTAAATCCATTTACAATTTCCTTTTCATCATGAACTTCATCGTTGTCTTTTACAAAATATTTTGAAATTCCAGTTTTTGCTTTATGATTCTTCAGAACACTATTCATTAGTCTACTCGCCATGTTGCTTTCATATCACCATTACTTTTATCTAGTAAATTACTATAATATTCATTCCCGCTCATTCTCAATCAGTTCATCTGGACAGTTTACTGTCCAGATGAACTGATTGAGAATGAGCGGATTTGATACCTGGACTATTGAGAATTAACTTTCTTATAATATTCATTCTTATGTTTCCTTATAATCCCTACTAATTTATTTTTATACTTTTTATATTTTTCTTCAGCGTTATGACTTCGCAATTTCAAGAAACATGAATATAAATAATTCTTTTTTTACAAGCATTTCTCAACCATTTGGTCATCCATGGTTGGTCAACGATATTTCTCTTTGTATAATTTGTTTGTACACAGTTCTGTTCATACAGAGCTTCCAAGATATGCATATATATGTATGTATGTGTCGGTCGTTAAAATACCACCTATCACATCCCCATTTGTTATATTTGTGAAAATATTATCAATTATTGTGGCACTATGAGTTGTAATTCTTGTTGGCTTTGATATCAACGGATACATATTTAAACTGTACATTGAGTTTATAAATGTACTGATGTTATTTGAATCTGTTTTATTTCCCATATCAATGTTAAAGTCTCCACACAAAAAAAACTTTTTTATTAAAACTCTTCTCCAATAGCTCCAAGATTTTATCAGTGAATATTTCTATATTTGATCCTGGTGATCTATATACACAACTTATTATTATGTTTTTATTGTTTTTGTTTATTATTTCTATTGTTATCATTTCCATAATATTATCAACAATTATTGACATTTCACTATTTAATTTACATTTTATTTCATTATTAACAAATAGAGCGACTCCACCACCTCTTTTATTATTTCTGTTCATATGAAATAATTCATACCCTTCGATGTGAATATTACTTGTGTTATCATCATTGAGCCATGTCTCTGACAGTGCTATTATCGTAAAAGTTCTATTTAACTGTTTTAAGTAATCTGTTATTTTGGATATATTTGCATTTATACTTCTGCTATTAAAGTGAATAATAGAGAGAACTCCATTTGTTATATTGACGTCATTAAACTGCTCTTCATTATAATATTCGCTATCTTTTATTACAGGCATTTTTTTGCATCAATCTCATCTTCAACATTATATATTTTAGGTTCTGAGACTTCGTATGTTGTCATGTTCTAATGTATTTGTTCATTTCACTGTATATTATGTCCATTTTGTGTGAGTTGTTTCATTGATTTGTAATTTGTCATCTCCTAAGTTCATCCAAGTTTTTCCAGATCCTTCAGTTCTTTTATCATTTTAGGCTGAGACCCTTCCTGTGTTTTGATAAAGATGTTTCCATTTCTTGTCCATGTTGATGCTATTTTGTTCTGTTTTTTAACAACCTTGCTTCACGTGCAATGTTTCCATTTTTTTGTTAGATGTTCATTTATGTAAACGTTTGTTCCCTGCAGTTTTTTTGCTTGCATAATTACATTGTTTCTTAACTTCCTGCTAATGAACTTGACGACTACTGACGGTTTGAATCTTGGTGATTTACTGGGCAGGGTGTGACGGAACGAAATGTCCCCATGTTCTATGTCAATGTCCTTGTTCTGTAAAAAAGTAACTACGTGCTCCTCCAGAGTCTGTAGTTTTTCCTGTGGTGCGTCCTCAATTGGGTTAGTGTTAGTAAGAGCTTTTGAATATGTCCGACACTTACTAACATCAAGTCCTGTGATCACCAAGTTGTCTTGCTTTGTGTATTGTTCTAAGTCATCTATTTTTCGTTCCAGTTCATCATTCATTCACCAGTTCATTCAATATGAATGTATGTATGTATGTGTATGTATATATATATATATATATACATATATACATATATATATATATATATATGTATATATATGTATTTATAATAATCTACTGCAAAGTCATGGATATTGTGTTTTTTTGTTGTTGGTTTTTTTTGCATATGTGTTTTGTTGCTGTGTTCTGTCATGTACTTCGCAGGATTGCAGATGGCGGTTGGGTGTGTTTGCCTTGTGCTCTTTTTGTGGATTTTTGTTTTGTGGTCTTTTTGTCTTTTTCCTTTCTTTCTATTATTATTTCTATTCTCCTCCACCATAACCCTCAGCACTGGCTCTCCCCAAGTATGTGTGCTGAGCCCTCTTCTGTTCACTCTGCTCACATATGATTGTACAGCCACACATCCAGGCTGTCATATTGTTAAGTTTGCAGATGATACAGCGGTGGTGGGATGCATCACAAACAATGATGAGTCCAGCTACAGACAGGAGGTGGAACACCTGGAGAGCTGGTGCAAAGAGAATAATCTTCACATGAATGTGAAGAAGACAAAGGAGATGATTGTGGACTTCAGAAGGAACAAACACACCCATGCCCCACTGAACATAGGTGGATCTGCAGTGGAAGTGGTCTCCAGCTACAAATACTTGGGTGTACACTTGAATGATAACCTCAGCTGGAGCAACAACACCACCAGCCTGATCAAGAAAGGTCATCAGAGACTCTACTTCCTCAGACGGCTGAGACGAGCTGGTCTGAGCAGCCCAGTCCTCACCTCCTTCTACAGGTGTGCAGTGGAGAGCATCCTGTGCTCCAGCATCAATGTGTGGCATGGAGGCTGCACAGTTGCAGAGAGGAAAGCTCTACAGAGAGTGGTGAAGGCTGCACAGAAGTCTGTTGGAGTCAGTCTCCCCACCATCACAGACATTTACACCTCCAGATGCAGGAAAAGAGCCACCTGCATCATGAAAGACCTCACTCACCCAGCACACTCACTCTTTGCCCCACTCCCCTCAGGACGGAGGTTGAGGAGCATCAAATGTAGAACCACTAGACTGAGGAACAGCTTCTACCCTGAGGCTGTTAGACTCATGAATAAATAAATAATGAGAATAAACACTGCAAAATATCACATCATGCTGATGCTGATCTGTTTTCTTGTTGCTGTGTTCATCTGTGACCATCTGCTCATACAGACTCATGTTCGTGCTGCTGTTTATAATGATGTTTTTCCACTACATTAGGGCTTAGTGTATTACTAGTTGATGTTTCTCTTAGTTAATTCTAGATGTTATTACTGTTTTTCTCTTGCATTTGTTGTTGGATGTAACTGGGACCCCGTGTACATAATCTCGTTTTCATCACATGTACCACATGCGGTGCAAATGACAATAAAGACTCTCTGACTCTATTATTAAAAAAATTAAATTAAAATTAAATTAAATTAAATAAAAAATAAAAATATATATTGGTGTGAAGAGGATGGCTGTGAGGTGTGAAGGGGGGCCATCTATAAAGGAAAAAAAAATCGAAGTACCTCGAATGCGACCTATATTCCAGAAAATACGGTAACCGTTCAAAACCTCCAAAAATCTATCTATCCTGTGTAATATTTTGTATTTGTTTTTCATGCAAACAATCACTCTTTCCACAAGAATTCTAAGGTGTGCTCAGGTGTTTTCAACATCCTTAGCATCCGGATGACATCTCCTTTTAGCGAATGATGGGATTTTAACCTCAGCACCTCATTCATTTATACTTTTGTTGGCTGTAACTGGGACCCTGTGTACACAGTTTCATTCCACTTCATGTACAACATGTGATGCAAATGACAATAAAGATACTTGACCTTAATTCCCACACTGTCTTTAATACCAAAGCCTCTGACAGCTAACACAACATCCCTGGGTAATAGTTTGGAGAGAAGGCTACAGATTCTGTTAGGAGCTTGATGCACATCTATCCCTTGGAAAAGAAAGGCACAGGTATTAGACAGAGTTTTATATGACACATTAAAAAGATGGCAAAGATGCTGAACAGGATGAATTAGTGTTAGAACCATTGAAATTGTGAGGGGTTTTTATGCTGGCAAAAAAGGCCTAACAGTGTTAAACAATTATAACAAGATTGCAAATCTGTATAGGCTTGCATAATTACATTGTTTCTTAACTTCCTGCGAATGAACTTGACGACTACTGACGGTTTGAAACTTGCATAATTACATTGTTTCCTAACTTCCTGCGAATGAACTTGACGACTACTGACGGTTTGAATCTTGGTGAGGAGACCCAGAAGAAGACCCAGGACACGCTGGAAGGACTATGTTTCTCGGCTGGCCTGGGAACGCCTTGGGATTCCCCCAGAGGAGCTGCTCCAAGTGGCTGGGGAGAGGGAAGTCTGGGCCTCCCTACTTAGGCTGCTACCCCCGCGACCCGACCCCGGATAAGCGGACGAAAATGGATGGATGGAAGTCCTGTATAATATTTAATACTTTAAAAATTATTTGTCCAGCTGGTTTTTATTCAGCTCTGACCTGTTGTCCTGTAACAGATAATTTATTTCTGCACTTCTTTGTTCTCACAACTGACATTGTATTTGTAGCTTTTTGCTGCTGGTTCGTGTTCCTCTTCATTGTCATCTGCAGCCTCACTGAGCTCCTCTCCAGGAGTTTCATTAATTTCATATGAAGGTTTGCCTTGAAGAGGACATACAAGAACACAGATCAAGTATTACTACAGTAAAAGTGACAACACTATAAACTTTAAACAGTTTATTTCACAATAACACAGATGTCCACTCTGTCTAAACTCAGACTCCGTTACACATATAAAACCAACCTAAATTAGGTTGACCCACTTCTATGAACTAAACATGAACTAAACATGAACTAAACATGAACTAAACACCAGGACAATGGCAAAAATGTATGGCATAACACCAACAAACCAAATTTAGACACTCACCAGAATGTCTGGAACAAACTAGCAGGTATATTGGGACAATGGAGAAAGTTGTATCAGGACGTCTCACCGCTGATATCCAGGCCATTCATCTCCTTTTTGTTACGTCCGACACACGAGCTCCCTCACGTTGTTTCCAGGCAGGAAACAGTAAACAAAAAGTCAGTTTTCTATCTTCTGACGATTCCGGTCGTGTGACCGGACATTACATCCAATAACGCAACAAGTTCGGACCATTGCTAAATTGTTTTAACCTACTTTAAAAAAAAAAACAGCGAGACAGCTTATTTTCGACAGTTACCGTATTTTCCGCCGTACACGTCGCACTGCCATTTATACGTGCGGCGCTCCGACAAGCGGTCGGAGGCCGCGGCGCCTGCGTGAAAAAACACGCTTCTCCCACCCCAAGGGCCTTGCGGTCACGAACAAGGGGCTCAGGGAGGTTTGCCAGTGTGCGCCCTAGTCTGATAGGACTCGCGTTTTAAAAACACCCCCCTTGCGATGTATGGAGGTACCACACGGTCCACACATTATAAGTCGCATCAGTCCAATTATGTCCAATAAAGTGGAAAAATCCATAAACATGTCGCACCGCAGTATAAGTCACATCTATTATGCGTCACCGCCGACGCGTCGCGTATGTTACGCGTCACCGCTGACGACCCAGAAATGTGGGCCGGTGTTTTGCCAAAAATGGATTGGCTGCCAAATGGAAACAGGATTGTGCACGCAAGGACTTTAACAAGATAAACACTTAAAAACAATTATTTGTTTGCTGAAAATTATAGCAAGGGTGTGTCTGAGCTGAACTTTTTCTTAATAAATGCACATAATGGTCAAATCAGCTGAATAAAAAAAAAATACGGTAGTGTCTGCCTCAGTTCTGTGAAATGTGGACGCACAGCGAGCGAAAACGCTGCATTTATTTAAAATTTAACAAGAGAAACACCTAAAAAAAATATTTGTTTGCTGACATTATTCATTCAACCTTTATTTAGTCAGGTAAATCTTTTGAACCTCATGGGCTCATTTACGAAAGCGACCTGCTAAAACTAAAGAACAATGAACAGCAGTGATAGAATTTCATTAAACAATAAACAAACAAACAATAAACAATAGAAAACAAAAAGAGAGAAAAAAACAAAATATATATATATTTTTTTTTTCTATTTTTTTTTTTTTTTTTTTAACAAAGTATCAAAAAACTAGCAAAACATTATAAGGTAGACGTATAAAATCAAAGACAGGAACAAATCTGCATTGGTTTTTGCCAGGATTCCAACAGATTCTGAAAACCATTTAGAGAAGTCAAGGTCGAGAGCTTCAGATCTTTTTGTAAGATATTCCATGAAGCAGGAGCAGAGTAGGAGAAGGCCCTTTTTCCAAGTTCAGTCCTCACTGACGGAACACTGCAGGTAATCATGTCCTGAGAGCGCACGCTGTAGCTGCACTCACGCAAAGACATGTAGGAGGAGATGTATGAGGGCAGCAGACCAAGAAGTGATTTAAAGATGAAAATGTACCAGTGGTAGAGTCTGCGTGAGGTTAATGATGTCCAATTAACCAGTGAATACAGGGTGCAGTGGTGGGTACGATAATCACAACCAGTTATGAATCTTAGTGCACCATGATAGACCACATCCAACATCCGCAGGGTGCTTGTAGGAGCATTCATGTAGAGAATGTCACCGTAATCAATGGAGGGAAGGAAAGTCACGGATACAAGGCGTTTCCTAACATTCAGTGTTAGACAGGATCTGTTTCTGAAAAAGAAACCCAGTTTAACTTTCAATTTCTTCACTAGGTTTTCCACGTGGAGTTTAAAAGAGAGATGTGAATCGATCAGGATACCCAGATATTTATAGGAATCAACAAACTCAATAGGGACACCATTTGAAGAAAAAATCAGAGGAGGATCTGCTGGAACCGCCTTCCTATTTGAAAAAAACATCCCTTTTGTTTTATCAGCATTTAGGACAAGTTTGAGACGGAACAGATCTGACTGGATGATGTCAAAAGCGGATTGCAGTAACTGGAAAGCCTTAGCTACTGTTTTAGCTCGGCAATAAACAACTGTATCATCAGCATAGAAATGTAAGGATGCATCAGGGATGCAGTGACCTACATTAGCTATGTAGATTGTAAAGAGAGTTGGTCCTAAAACTGAGCCTTGTGGTACACCATTTTTAACTGTTAAATAGCTGGAAGAAGCACCGTTATGTTGAACACATTGCCTCCGATTGGAAAGATAGTTAGAAAACCAACCGATGGTGTGATCAGAGAAACCGATTTCTGAGAGCTTATGACACAGGATGTTATGATCCACAGTGTCAAAAGCTTTAGACAGGTCTAAGAAAAGTGCAGCACAATAGTCCTTAGCATCCAATGCTTCAACAACATCATTCAGAACCTTCAGAGAAGCAGTTGTTGTGCTGTGTTTTTTCCTGAAACCAGATTGATGGAGAGGTAAGATGTTAAATGAGTCCAGATAGTTTTTGATCTGAGAGTTTATCAGTTTTTCTTGAACCTTGGCTAAGATGCAGAGTTTAGAGATCGGTCGATAATTGTTCAATGAGGTGGGGTCACCTCCCTTCAGCAAAGGAAGAACAAAGGCTGTTTTCCAAGCATCCGGAATGGTGTTTTGGCTTATGGACAGATTAAAGATGTGGGTCACAGGGACTGTGATGATATGAGCAGCCAGCCTTAAGAAATAAGGTGGAAGTTCATCTGGACCTGCAGATTTTTTAGGATCAAGATCATTTAACAGTTTATTTACCTCACTGACTGAGAATGGAGAAAAAGAGAAGGTGTGATTAACAGATGGTTGGCTTGTAGGAGGGATTTGATTTGTTGAAGTTTGATTATTAGATAAAGTGGCCGATTTTCCGTTTGTAACTGTATCAAATAAAGAACTAGAAGCAACAAAATGTTTATTGAAACAGTTCAGGATCTCGTGCTTATTTGACACAGGAACAGAGTCAACAAGAAATTGTGATGGGAGGTCAGATGATTGGGGGGTGCCTGAGAGAGATTTAATGGTTTTCCAGAATTTTTTAGGATCGTTTAGATTTTTGGAGGTCTGAGATAAGAAGTAGTTACGTTTTGCAGCTTTGATGGCAGTTGTGCATTTATTCCTTAGCTGCCGAAATTTCAACCAATCAGTGTCTGAGTGTGATTTTCTTGCTGCTGCCCAAAGATGATCTCTCCAGTGCAGGAGATCAGCTAGTTCAGGAGTAAACCAGGGGCTGTCACGGCCCTTTATCCTGAACTGCCGAAAAGGAGCGTGTTTGTTTACAAAGTCAATGAAACTATCATGAAAATAGTTCCAAGCGGTGTTCACGTCATTGATTTGTAGGATACGTTGCCAATCAAAGTGGGATAGATCCCAAAGGAATGACTGTTCACAGAAACGTTTCAAATCCCTTTTTTGGATTATTCTGGGCTTAGCAGGTGGAAGTTTAGTAGATCTAAGAGCTGCTATTACGGAATGATCACTCAAAACGTTAGCAAATACACCTATACCAGGAAATTTGTGAGGTGCATTTGTGAAAAACAGATCTAAGGTGGAAGATTTTTCGGGACATTTTAAGTTTGGTCTGGTGGGAGAATCGATAAGTTGTGTTAGATTGAGAGATAGGCAACATTCCCTGAATTTATCACAGAGGGGGGTCGACTTATTCCAGTCAATGTTGAAATCTCCTGCCATAACAATCTCATTGTGTTTTAAATTTCCTATGAATTCAGTCAGGGAGGATAGAGCTTCAGGTGTTGCGGAGGGGGGACGATAACAACCTACAACAGTTAAGGGCTGACCTCCTTTCAAACTGATGTTCACAGCTAAAGCCTCAAACTGGTTTGCGATTGTTTTTTTAGACACAATCGTGGCAGCCAAAGAGTCTCTGATGTAAATAGCGACTCCACCTCCCTTTTTATTACGATCACAACGATAGATCTTAAATTCATTGATTGCCAAGTCATTTTTCGAAACAGATTTTTTGAGCCAAGTTTCAGAGATAACGATCACATCTGCCCCAGAAGAAGTGATTAGGATTTTCAGTTCATCAAGTTTTTTTAGAAGGCTACGAGCGTTTACATGCAGAAAACGGAGACCTGAAATATTTTTAAACTCATTAGGTGTACAATAGTTAGTAATTGGCCCTGGGTTGGGCTGAATCCCTGAGATCATTAACAACAATAATATCAGACATTTACCTGACTTCTTTGTCACTGATGTGTAATTACAGGAGTTAACGGTGTGACATTTTGCCCCCATAATTGAACCATGTGAAACATTAATGAAGACACGATCATTCAGAACCCAAAAACAATGAAAGCTGCAGTGATGGACAGTCCCTGATGTGTTGATAAGATTCAGTGATTCCAGGTAGTCTGAGAACTGAAAATAATGACAGTAATATGGATGATGCAGAAAAGTCTCAGACCATAAAGCGTCACAAATTAGGTGGTCAAACAGTTCCGTTGTGGAGAAATTTGTGGAGGAATGTGGGGGGATCCAGCCTCCTTGAGAATATGAAATGTGGCCATGGTGAACACAGGCTGGATCCAGAATCAACGGAAAGAAACAAACAATTTGTAGCAAACAGCAGAGTGAGCTGCCAGAAAGGCCTCCTGGAGTTAAGGGCATGGTTGAAGCCTGTTTCAAGTCAATAAAGGGAAGGGACAACAGCGTGAACAGCACCAACAACGAAGC
>JBBPBX010032712.1:11458-33707 GCA_038048925.1 Garcialebias charrua
TATATATATATATATATATATATATATATATATATATATATATAGGGAGTGGTGGCGCAGAGGTTAAGAAGGTGCGCTTGTGATCGGAAGGTCGCCGGTTCAAGCCCCGGTACCGACAACATCAAAGATGTGGGTGGGATAAGTGAAGCAGTCACACCTGTCTCCACCCTCATCTGCCCCACTCTGGGCCCTTGAGCAAGGCCCTTAACCCACACCATCTGCTCCCCCGGGAACCCTAGATATCAGCTCTCTGCTCCACACAGAGGGCTGTGGTAGCTCGGTGGTCTGTGGTTGTGTCAGGAAGGGCATCCGGCGTAAAAACAATTGCCAAATCTTCATGCGACTAGCTCGCTGTAGCAACCCCTGACGAAGGGAGAAGCCAAAAGAAGAATAAAATTTATATATATATATATATATATATTTAGATATAATAAGATCCATCCATTATCTTTTAACCACTTCTTCCATTTTGGGTCACGGGGGTCGCCGGTGCCCATGTCCAGCAATCACTGTGCGAGGGGCGGGGTACACCCTGGACAGGTCGCAAGTCCATCACAGGGCCACATAGAGACAAACCAGACAAACAACCATTCACTCTCTCACTCACACCTAGGGACAATTTAGAGTTACCAATCAATCAATCAATCAATCAATCAATCAATCAATCAATCAATCAAAAACATGCATATTTTTGGTCTGTGGGGGGAAATTGGAGTACCTGGAGAAAACCCACGCGTGCATGGAGAGAACATGCAAACTCCACCCAGAAAGGACCGGGGACCTTCTCGCTGAGAGGCAGCAGCTCTATCAGTTGTGCCACCGTGCTGCCTCTTATAATAAAATCATATTATGAATAGTAACTTTACTCCTATTTTTAAACGGAAAATGCAGGAATCAACAGCAGAGTCGTTTTTAGATGAGCAAGGCTTGTGCCCTGGGGCCTCATGTATCAACCGTGCGTGCGCACAAAAACATTGCGCACGTCACTTTCCACGCAAAACCCCGTATGTATCAAAACTGAACTGAACGTGAATATATGCGCATCCAGGTACATATCCACGCAAGCTCCCGAGCAGGCGTACGCACGTTTCTGTGGTTCTTGTTCCTTTGGCGACACTTACAGGTGTTTCAGAGAAACTGAAGCCCCACAGTCTGTGGTTGACTTTAAGAGCGGCTTGAAGACCTTTCTTTTCAACCGAGCATACTCTTCCTCCTCATGATTCTACTTTTGATCTTAGTTGATACTGTTGTTGATTTTAACTGTTTTATTATTTGTTTTATCGACATTTAATTCTGTTGCACTTTGTAGCACTTTGAGATTTCCATTAATGAAAGGTGCGTTATAAATTGAATTCATTATTATTATTATTATTATTATTATTATTATTATTATTATTATTATTATTATTATTATTATTATTATTATTATTACTATTAACTGTTCATGATGTGAAAATGATTAATATTCCCACCAAACACACGATTAACAAGTACATCCACATGGACGCGCAAAGTTGTGCAAAAAATAAATGTAACAGGAACGGATACATTCAGCCTTACTGGAGGATATAGATAGTGTAACACGCAGAGCATTTATTTATAAACAGATATAATTCTCTGATCTAGGATATGGCTTATCAGCCGTTTTCAGAAATAATCATTTTTCAGTTTGGCACTGCTGCGCACTGGCGCAACACAGGGGCCGCGCATCACGCGTGCACGTGCAGAAACTGGGGTTCCACAGGAGCTTAGAGGGAGCTGGCAGGTCGATCAGGGCTGTGCCAGTCCAGTCCACACAAAGCCGATTCATGTCCAATGGAATGGTCTCATCCATATGATCCCAAAGGCTGAGTTATGGTCGCGCTTTGAGCGCGCGTGCACCCTCGCCGGTGTTACACGGCAGTGGAGGTGTGTCATTATCTGTGTTTATTGTAGATGTCTCCAAAATGACACGTGAAAGTACACCATTTATAACTTGTATGGGAGTAAAAGCTTCACAGACAAACAGATTGCGCACAAGGCTGCAGCGCGCGCTTTGGAGACTCCAACATCACGTCATGTCATGAAAAGTCTCCACTGAGACGCAGAGACTCGTTTCTTCATATCATCTATTAAATAAACGAAGATCTATGTTCTAGCAAACATCCAAGTAAGTTCCTCTGTGTTTACAGTAATTATGGTAATTAACTCGTGCGCAAAGTTAATATTTTCACTCAGAATGAATGAATGAGCCGGTGGCGCACCTGACAGCAGCGTGCGCGCACACGAATACCGGCACACAATCACTCGTTCTTTGCGTGATGAACACAGTTTATTACTATTCTTACTTAGGATGTTTGTCCTCACTCATATTATATTAAATCCATTGTTTTCCTGAATCTAGAAATCATTTCTGATCGCGCAGGGATCAAACAAACATGTCCTTCACACATGCAGGAAGTAATTTGCATCTGTTTAACATATGTAAATGAAGGCGTGTCAGGGGAGGTGTCTCACGTGCGCTCAGTTCCACGTTCATTGTGATGTACAAAAGGAATGTGCGTGGATTCAGGTGTACGCACAGCTTGATAAATCTGGATTTTTTTGTGCGTAGACACTTTTCCGGATTTGACCGTACGTCACTTTTCAGTAAGAAATCCACGCAAGTCTTTGATACATGAGGCCCCTGAACTCCATATTGAGTTTTAGTGTTTATCTTTTGCAAACCTACAAGCTAACCAAGGTAACATAGGAAAAAAATAACCAGACAACTTTTCTTTCCCACTAGTTTTTTGGTGAAAATGAACTCCGTTTGTGATGCAAAAAGATTAGTGACAGTTGTGGAGACATTATTTTATGGAACCATAAACATTGTTTTGCATTTATGTCAAATAAACAACAGCATGCCTAATGTCTGCACAGCTGAAAGTTTTCTTTTAGTTGTTTTTATGTAGATTGTTTTTCTTTAAAATACTGTCTCATCAACACTAAACAATAAAGTCCTCTGTTTGAGCTGTAAATACTTGATGGGTAAAGTTCAAATTTTCATGCAGTGAGCTCTGGTTTTGGCAACAATCATAATGTTAGAGAAGTACAGCGTATAACCCCCCCTCTGCTTTTCTTATTAAAAATTTAAAGTAAAAAATCAACAGCATTTGTTGCAGTGCTCTCTTTACCTTCTCAAGGTTCTTTAAGGGGTTTTCTGAGGTTAGGTACAAAAGGTTACCCAGTACCGGCAGGGCGGGGGGTCCTGGTGGGAAGTTTCGGGGTCTCCGAGGTTTAAGTCGAATGAGGATTAAGCAAATGCAGAACCACAGCAGAACTACGGAGACCAGCATGGTTTGGACTGGACTGCACCGAAGAGGGAAGACGACTGATCTGCAGCTCAGCTCTCAGCTCGTGTACTTTGATTCTATGCATTGTGGTGCGCAAAAACAAATAAATAAAGAGAACGTCGAGAAGCAAGATAACATTGTGTAGCAATGATTGGCCAATCCAAATCTGTTTTGGTCTCATCAGCACTAACAGTTATGTAACTTATAATGTTTTATTCTGTTAAAACAACAATTATTTTGGTCTTCATTATTCACGTTTACTCTGAAAATGCTGTATTAACCATGTTTTCTTTCAGTTGTCAACTTGTTCCATACCATATTATTTTAAATCCAACACAAAGTTTTATGTTGTAGTGGACCTACCCAGGGTCAAATTAAGGTTTTTGAACTGTCCAGTGATGACCTTTACTGACCTCTCAGTAAAGCAAGACATTTACTACAAAATTATTCATTTAGCTATAATCTGATAACATAGTCACCAATAAGAGACTATTTCTATCTTTGATTTTAGGCTGATGTGATCAAAAGAATAACTTTTGTCATTTTCATGATGTGTGCTTTTAAGCTGTGTTATTCTGTGAGAGTTAAACTGTGTTTCACTGCTGTGTCAAAGGTGCAATCTCGGGTCACAGAGACTTCTTTTAATTTTGTTAATTCAAATGTTATCAAATGAATAATTTTATTTGTAAGAGCATCAGTACATTTTAATGTCAGATAAATCAAATACTCTGCTTAATTCAAAATGTTGTACATGGAGGATTTCTCCTCTCCTCTCGAACTTGCATGTGAAGATAAAAGGAACACTTTATCTCATTCATTTTAGCTTGAGCTCAGGACAATCTAGACACCCAAAGACTTTTGTTTTTGTCCTATTTAATAATCAAGCTATTATCATTAATAGGTCCCATATGTGATGCTTAATGACGTTGTTTTAATCAAACCAACAGTATTTTGTTAAAGTGTTAAAGCAAAGGAATCAGTTTTATGATAAAATGCTGACATCTGAAACTAACACTTTATCTTTCTGACAAACTAATCTTTTGACCCCCTTTCAACATGTTGATGTCATCCTCACATCAACTTATGATGCCATTCGGCCAATCAGAAAGAACACATTTTCTGGGTCACGTCTCAGTTAAAACCTTCACATCTTACTTTCTCTGGAAGTCTGCTGGAGTAAGCCTCAAACCATGGTCTTCTCCAAAGAACTGATGATCGTCTAGTCACACGCTAAGGACACGTCATTCAGTTAAAGACTTATAACATGCCAAGTTATAAGCCATCTTCAACAGCTGAAAAGCTCTCTTTTATTGACATTCCTTTAAGGAACGTCTTATCTTGAAAACAACACCAGGAGCTGCCGTTACTTTCGGTTCGAGTCAAGGCGCACGTCTGGAGACGCTGAGAATGGTAAACGAACTGACCAAACTGGACCGAGGGAGACTGACCATCTTCACGAGGTAACAAGTCGTCAAATGCTTTGCCAAGGGTACCAACGTGTAGCCGAGTTCAGCCGGAGAGCTGCCATGCTTCTGGTTAAACACATCAAGATAACTCCCTGACTCTTAACTTTTCTTCCTCCATTTTCCTTCCTCCTAAACCTTCATCTTCCTAAGCCAGAAACTAAGTTAATGTACCTGCAGAATTGAAATGAGTAAAATATCATCCTTCACTGTTCTGTTGTTCCTATATTTCATCTGTGCTGAAGTTAATTATAGGAAAAATAATCAACCAATCATGTACAAATGTGTGATGTAATTTACAATTCTGTTAAATAAATGGTCCAGTCCTGCTGTGCCAACATAATTTTAACGTTTCCTGTGAATTACATCTGGTCAAGGTATAGAATTATTGGTATTAAGCTGAAAAAGAGAGAACTCGTTTAATTAATGATGTATTTTTGTGTCAGTCTAAACCCTGCCAATTTATACATCTAAAATATAGGTAAGTCATTAAACTGACCCCTTCCTATATTACTACAATGTTACCGTACTTTCTCCAGTTCTGCTAATCCAACACTTCAGTTATACAGTTTATATATATATATATTTATAACAAAGAGTTGTTGCCTTCTTCATTGCCACTATCTGTTGAAAATATATGATCCTGAAAACCTTAGAATGACATTAGAAATTTTAAAAAATAATGTTTGATTTTGTTGAATAACAAACATGTGATTGAGTTTGTCTAATAACAATTGACCACTGGATTTCAGTCAGTTACAGTGTGATTACATTCAGGATGAAGCAATCATGGTGTGTTTCTTTCTTTTGATTAGTTTAAATCTAGAGGGGAAAAAGAAGGTCTAAAGTTAGTGTCCAAACTCTGTCTTTGTCTGAGCTTTGTTTGACCCAAGTAGTTAAACACCTCCCAGTTCCCTTTCAGTCGAGTCACTACGGTGCAACATGACGTATGGGAAATGCGCCCCCGCGCGTTCACCTGTGAAGACACTTTCAACACGTCTGTCAAGGCCAGTGAGATTGCTGCATGAGCAGGAGGCTTCGCCCTCCTACTATAAAGCATGCTGCACGCCTCATTTCCGTCATCTATTTGCACTTCCCCTTGCTTCACATTGAACTAACTCAGACCTTGTACTGGCTGAAGGAGTGCCCAACTGGAGGTGAGCCTGCTCCCTGCCCAGGGCGCCACTACGAGGATTGTTCATCCGCGCTTCTCGGTTTAGCTCTGCTAACTGAGCATTTCTTCATGTTTAGCCCTGCTAACGTGAACGTTTACACTGTTTCGGAGTCTGTTTAGCGCTGCTAACTGGCTAGCACCCCACGTTTAGCTCGGCTAATGGGGGCTCTTCACGAACAGCTCGAGGACGAAGTTTTTACTTGTTTAGCTCAGCTAACGAGTAGACAAAGAAGGACAACGTTTTTACTCGTTTAGCACTGCTAACGAGTAGACAACGACAAATTTTACTTCTTTAGCCCTGCTAACGAGTTATCTTTTTCCGCTCATCTCTCAGTGACCAGCATGGCACCGGAGAAGAGTAAGAAGAAATCGAAGGCCTCCAGCAAGGACGAAAGGCCGGGAAGCCCAGTGTCACGTCAATGCCCGAGCGCATGTGGGTTCTTCATCTTGGAAGCGGACACCCACAAAGCCTGTCTGATGTGTTTCGGAATGCTGCATGCCAAAGCAGCTCTGACCAACCCGGAGTTCATGCTCGCACTGCAGCCGTCTCCGCCATACAACAGGTGGAGTTCCTAGCAAAGACGCTGGGGAACTCAAGCGCGGCAAAAGACCCGCTACTGACCGAGGCCCTCAGACCTACGGCGGAGCTGGAGTCGGACGAAATGGAGGACATGGTTGCACTGTCCTGGGGCAAACAGATGGACATGCTCCAGTCAAGAGAGGAGCCTAATGACATGGGACTCAAATATGACGTGTGCGACATGCTGCTGTCTGATAAGATCTCGTTATCAGCCTCCGGCGAAATCTAAGACGACGAAGCGGAGTAAGGCATCGAGGATGAGGCAGAGGACTTCTCCCAAGATGTTGCGGCGGCTCCCGTAGAAGTAGACAGGTCCAACCAGCCCAGTTTGACCTGTGCCGCAGGGCGGCTGAGTCATTGAAGGTGCCATGGCCAGCCCCTCCACCATGGCAACAACAGATAAGACTACCGGGGAACTACTTCATCCCGAAGCAACAAACCTCAGTGAGGCACAAGTTTCCGGTGTTCCCGGACTTTTTGACGGAGCTCACGAGGTCGTGGTCAACTCCAAGAGCACCGCTGTCCCACCCGCTCTCACAGTTCTTGGACCTAGAGAACATGGAACAGGCGGGACTGTCACAGATCCCCCCCATGGATGAAATTCTGGTAGCGCACCTGGTGCCCAAGACGTCGGCGAGCAAGCCCACACTTCCCAGCAAGCTGTGTAGTTTTTCAGCGAACCAGCTGGAAATGATTTATCTTGCACAATACCTCGCAGCACATGCACTCAACACTGCGGCCATACTTCAGGCGTACCAGGCAGAGAAGTTGCAGGAGCTGCAAGAAGCCACTACAGCCAAAAAGAAAGTGGCAGAGCTACTGGAGGAGGCCCGAAGGACAGCTGATTTCATCCTTCGCCTCTCAGGCATAGCAGCGATGGCGATCGGGAAAAGCATGGCCGAGACGATTGTTGCACAGCGACATCTGTGGCTCACTTTGACGGAGCTGCCAGAGAGTCAACGCGCCACCTTCCTCCAATAGGCGGTGGAGCCTGCAGGTCTGTTTGGCGGAGCTCTGGACAAGATTCAGAGTCGTTGCGACCAGAGGAAAAAGCAAGAAGAAGTTCTGCAGGAAGGGATGCCGAGACGGCTCTTTTCCACATCCAGAGACCCGAGCGGCCACAGAGCGCCCTCACGACAACATTCACTCTCTCGATGCCCTGCACACAAGAGGCCTACACTTGAGGCTGAACAGCAGGCAACACCAGAAGCAGAGCAGCGTGGACACGTCCCACAGGGCCAACAGGCATGGTCCAAGCACCGTTTTGTGCCAAGACAAGCCAGACAGCCCATAACCTCCACAACAGGGAGGGAGAGGAAACAAAAGTCTGCCTAACACTGAACTTGTTTCCAGAACCGACAGAGCATTTCTACCCAAAGGTAAAAAGGAAAGCCACTCAACTTCAAAACACTTCGGAGTCCAAGAGGCCCCGATTGACTGGACTAAAGCCTGGAATACACTTGAGCGTACATGAAGTACGCCACTGTACGCGCGCATTTTGTGCGCATGCTTTCGCTGCTATAGCTCGGCTTTTATCAGCTTTCAAACGCTCGCGTTCTCGCTCCAGATCCTTGTTGTAATATGAGCAGCTGCGCACGGAGGGGACTCAACTGAGCTCGCTGATTGGTCACTTGCTGACACGCCTACTGAAATGATTGACAGCTTTCAGTCAGCTCATGTAGAT
This sequence comes from Garcialebias charrua, assembly GCA_038048925.1. Lineage (NCBI taxonomy): Eukaryota > Metazoa > Chordata > Actinopteri > Cyprinodontiformes > Rivulidae > Garcialebias > Garcialebias charrua. The sequence goes on from JBBPBX010032712.1 coordinate 19,674, forward strand.
TGCTGAAGATTGCTGCGGTGTTCTGATGCGGTGTTTCTACTATATATGTTATAAAAAGTTCTCTCAGAAATAAAAATAATAACAGGGAGCGCTTTTCCTGTAGCACACAGTCCACCAGGGAATATTTAAGTTTAGAACCACAAGACTGAGGGACAGCATATATCCATTTTCCCATCTTATTTGAATTTTCCACCCCTCCTGCACCGAAGGCTGTCCTCCCAGCACATCTATGCCGCTCCATCACCCCATCCACTCCAAGTCAGTTCACTGATGCCTTTAAGAGCACTGGCTTATGCTCTGCTGTCAGCCTGGACCCATCTCTACATCCTAAGGAATTCATCACCTCCTTCCATCGCACCTGCACAACGATCTTGGTCTCCATCGCTCCTCTCAAACAGGCTTCTTCAACGAATAAATCACCTCGATGGCTCAATGAAACAATGCGGGCCCTTCGACAACGCTGCAGGAAAGCAGAGCAAAAATGGAAGTGGGACCGGCTTCATGTATCCCAGGGAATACTGAGAGATTGTCTCTGTGATTATCAAAATGCTGTTAAGCAGGCCAAATCACAGTACCTCTCCAATTTAATCTCCACCAGCTCCAACCGGCCGAGGACGCTCTTTACCACAATCCAGTATGTCATCAATCCTTCTGTCAATGTTCTGAAAACTGCCACACAGTCTACCTGTGATGACTTTCAGAGCTATTTTGTCAACAAAATAGACTATCAGGTAGAACATTGTCAGTCCATCAAACACTGTCCAGTCATGTGCATCTGGTTTCACTGCCCCACCTCATCAAGGTGGTTCAGCAGATGAAACCGACAAACTGTTCTCTGGACATCATTCCCTCTAAAATATTCAAACAGTCCTTTGATGTAATTGGTCCTTGTGTTTTGTCATTTATTAACAGCTGTCTAACTTCAGGTTATGTGCCATCTGCTTTCAAACACGCTGTGGTCAGGCCTCTTCTCAAAAAACCAGGCCTAGATCCTACAGCTCTCTCTAATTTCAGGCCAGTTTCCCATCTGTCATTTTTATCGAAGGTCCTAGAAAAGATTGTTTTTATTCAACTTCAATCTTTTCTAGAGCACAACAACCTGTTTGAAAAATTTCAGTCAGGTTTTCGAGCTCGTCACAGTACTGAATCTGCACTGCTCAAAGTGCAGAATGACATTCTTCTGTCCCTGGATGCAAAAAACCCTGTTCTGCTGGTGATGTTAGACCTCTCAGCAGCTTTTGACACCATCGACCATCAGGTACTAATCAACCGTTTGTCTGAGCAGGTTGGCCTCCAGGGAGCTGTGCTAGAGTGGTTCAGATCTTACCTAACCGGGAGAACCTTTTCTGTCATGATAGGTGATCTGTCCTCCTCTTCATCAACCCCTCTGACCTCTGGCGTACCACAGGGATCCATTCTGGGGCCAGTCCTCTTTTCTCTTTACATGCTGCCATTAGGATCAATCATTGCACGTCATAATCTGTCTTTTCATATGTATGCAGATGATTTACAAATCTATCTGCCAGTCACTCCCAACCCCTCACTCAGTTCAAACACTCTTGTCAACTGCTTAAATGACATTAAGCACTGGCTCTCTCAAAACTTCCTCCACCTAAACACAGATAAAACTGAATGCATTTTATTTGGTGCACCCGATGACACCAGCAACATCCTTCCCAGTCCCAGTGTTGGTTTTCCCCTCCCCCACTTCAACCCGGTGGTCAGAAATCTTGGAGTGCAGCTTGACTCCAACTTAAAGCTTGATAAACAGATCAGTTCTGTTGTCAAGACCAGCTTCTTTCAGCTCCGTCTGCTCTCTAAAGTAAAGTCACTCCTCAGCCGTAGTGATCTGGAGAAAGCCATCCATGCCTTTGTGACCTCCAGACTTGACTATTGTAATGCTTTGTATGTTGGAATTAATCAATCCTCCATCTCCCGTTTACAGCTTGTACAGAACTCTGCCGCCCGCTTTTTGACCAACACACAAAAATATGAACACATCACTCCTGTCCTGTCCTCTTTACACTGGCTCCCGGTTCAGTTCAGTATACTGTACAGTTCAAGCTGCTGCTGTTTGTTTTCAAAGCTCTGAACGGACTCGCACCTCTGTACATCTCAGAACTTTTGAAAGTCCATCACCCCATCAGAGCTTTTTGCTCTGCCAGTCAACACCTGCTGGAGGTGCCTCGCTCAAGGTACAAACAATGGGGAGACCGGTCCTTTTCTGTTGCTGGCCCAAAAGCCTGGAACAGCCTCCCCCTTGAGCTGCGTGCCACCTCTGATCTGACTCTGTTTAAATCCAGACTGAAGACCCACTTGTTCAAAAAAGCTTTCAGTGTGTAACTTTTATTACTTTGGTATTTTAGTATGTAGCATTTTTATTTCCATTGCCTCCTTTTATTGCTGTTGTTTTTTATTCTATTTTCACTGATTTATTGTACCGGTTTTTATATTTTCTGTCCTGTTAAGCACCTTGGTCAATGCAAGGCATTGTAGGAAAGTGCTATACAAATAAAGTTTATTATTTATTATTATTATATCCTGAGACTGTTAGACTCATGAATATCTAACCAGAATAATCACTGTGAAAAAAACATCACATCATGTTGCTGCTGATCTTTTTCATGTTGCTGCTGATCTGTTTCATGTTACTGTGTTCATTCATGCTCATCTGCTCATACAGACTCATGTTTGTGCTGCTGTTCGAAGTAATGTCTTTATGCTATTAGTGCCTAGTGTATTGTTAGTTAATGTTTTTCTTAGTTCATTTCTTAGATGTTATTACTGTTTTTCTTTTACATTTTATAGTTGGATGTAACTGGGACCCTGTGTATATAATCTCATTTCATCACATGAACCACATGTAGTGCGAATGACTATAAAGAATCTCTGACTCTGACATTTCTCAGAAGAAAATTCGTTAGAAATAGGTGATTTGTAAATTAAAGAGTTTATAGTGTTAAATAAAAGTTTTGGATTACACAAATTTGAAGCATTGAGGGCTGAGAACTATTTAGATTTTTCTTCTTTAACCGCTCTATTATAATCTTCCAAATATTTTTCATGGTAAAAAAGTTGCAGCTTAAATGATGAGATTTGTATTTCCGCTCAGCACGTCTACATGCTTGATGGATTGAACATGATCATTTATCCAAGGTGGTGGTTTGGACAAAGCAGAGTGGCATTTAGCCATTTTAAAGGGGCCACAATATCCAGTGTTGCTGCACATCTGCTTAGGAATTCTGTTGCCAGATCATCTGTAGAGAGATGAATTTCAGTGCTGAAGCTGAGGATAACCTTGATAGATTTCAGAAAATTGTTCCACAGTCTGAGATGTGATAGGTTTAAACCAATATGGGGCTTGGTTGTCTGAGGTCTCAACAGCTAAAGGAAAGCTAAATAAAATAGTATCATGGTCAGAGATGTATGTTTTAATAATGGAGAGATTGACTATGCTGAGACCTGATGTAATAATTTATTTATTTATTTAAACTTCTTATTCATTTTACAATAACGAAATACAACAATTTACATATATTAATTAAAAAATATATAAAATATAAAATGAAAGGTAGCAGATGAAGAAAGTATCTTATGAAATCTGCTCCTTATTTATCTAATTCAAACTAATTGTTCTATAATAACAAAACAAGTAAATAACTCATTGAACCTTCACTTATATATAATACTCAAAAAAACATTCATGTATATTTGTTTAACAATTCAACTTTAACCAGTTTCTCAAAGACAGGGATTGGTTTGGCTTCCTTAATTTCTGTCTTTAAGTTGTTCCACAATCCTACTCCCTGAATTACGGTAGTTCTTCCCTTTAAACTAGTTCTAAATTGCGGTTTTACAAATACATCTTTTCCTTTAAGATGCCTGATCTTTTCACAAAATACATTTGGATATTTAACGGTAGTGTATTTTTATGAGCTCTATACACAAGTAACAAAATGTTATAATCCACCAAATCATAGAATTTCAGCAATTTCAACTGATGAAATAATTCACTAGATGGGTGACAGTAATGTTTTCTTGTTATAATTCTTACAATTTTTTTCTGCAAAATAAAAATAGTCATTGTGCTGCTTTTACATGCTTTTCCCCATATATTAACACAATAAATCAAATGTGGCACAGTCATTGAATTATACAACAGATACAATGCTTTATCGTTTAGTAGATATCTAACCATTAAATATTGCAATTGATTTAGATATTTTCGTTTTAACCAAATTTATATGTTGCTTCCATGTTAGATTATCATCAATATAATTAATAATAATAATTAAATCAAGAGTATGACCATGTTCATTAATTAGACCAGAGACATGCTGAGTACAGTCAAAGGTATGAATAAGATCAAGGAACTCGTATGCAAATCTATCATTCTGATCATCAATATGAATGTTGAAGTCACCAAGTAGAATTACTTTCTCATAGTTAACAGTAGTGATAGAGAGAAGATTGCCAAATTCAGTTAAGAAGTCACCTTTAGGACCAGGGGGGCGATAAAATAAACCAAAAAGAACAGAGCGTTTGCAGGAACAAAATGTTAAAAGTTCAAAATTATAAAAAATGCCCATAGTTATACTGTAGGTGTACATTTGTTGCGATTTTTAAAAATAACCACAACCCATCCACCACGACCAGATAATGACAAGAATAACAAATTGTTTCATTCAACCTTTATTTAAACAGATAAATCACATTGAGCCTCGAAGACTAATTTATAAGTGAGATCTGTTGGACAGACAATAAAAGTGGTGAAAAAATGAAGATGACAAAACTAACAATGCCTGTATTACAGCACTGCAGTATAAAAATTACATGTTACTGTAATAACTTTATTTTAATTTTAAGATTTGGTGAAATTGTTATTATTATGTGAGCTGAAGAAATTTTGTTCATAAATTAATCCATATATTTCACTGTTTTCATATAGAGATAGCTTTAACATTGAAAATTACCTTGTTGGAATGTTCAGGGACAGGACGAGAACTGTTAGGAGTTTTAACTAAAGTTGTCTCAAATGCTGCCTCAGAAAATGAGAGTGAGAGAACCATCATGAATTATTGTGTGTCTCAAGGTCCTTGAAGATTCTGAAGTTTAATGATAAACTAGAACCAGTCCTGACAAACACCTGTCTTAAAAACAACAAAAATGTCATATCCAAATCCCTCAGCGACGGGACGTCGGCATACCGCTTGTTTAAATTATTTTTCATAGACAACTGATTTTTTCTTTCAGTGTGCAGTGCATTTTGTTTAATTGACACAAAGCAGTTATAAATAAAACAATCACAGAGTCGTTTTATTGTCCCATTTATCATATATAAGTAAGCCCCATTTACCATTTACCAAAAAATAACTAAGAAAAGTGCAAGTTACTGCATTTTTAAATTGTTTTTTGTTTTGTCTTTTATGAATAATAAATGTTTCAACAAAAATAAAAACCTCCAGTGATTGTGTCCTGTGAGGCAACTTATTTTCCCCAACTACAACTGTGAAGCTGGCACATGCGTACAATTTTCAGGGTTTAACCAAAATGGTTATAACAGTCTTTTCTCAGGATGATATAAGTTTAAACAACATGAAAATGGCAAGAGATATGCATGCCTTCAAAGAATGCTCGGCCTTGATTTATGTTTTTGCAGTATGGATGAAACTAATGTTAAAACAATTCAGGCTGAAATAACCATCTGCAAATTCAAAAAATGGCATCTTCATCAATTTCAGCCAGAAATTAAAAACTAGTTGTTGTTTTTTGCCTGTTTCTACAGAGCCTCTTCAGACCACTTCAGTGTTTGGACCTGAGCTGGACCTCCATCTTGTAAGGTTTTGGAGTTAAAGTTCCACCAAAAACTGGAGTGAAGTCCGGTTCTCCAGCATCCTCCGGCCAGATGAACTTGAACTTCCTCAGCAGGGTCACCAACATCAGGAAAAGCTCCATACGGGCCAGACTCTCTCCTAGACACATCCGAGGACCTGAGACACAAGATAATAACCTCAACATGAAGTGAAGTGAAGTAAACTTTATTGTCAATCAAACCATGCAATAGTACATTACACAGAGGACTGAAATTGTGTTTCTCCAAAACTCCAATGTGCAGTATTAAAACAAGATTAACACACAACTAAGTATAAAACCTGAAGCATAAGCCAAGCATAAAACACCACCCAATAAATATCAACAATCAACACAATATAAAACCAAGTACAGTACCTGTAATGGGATACGGTTCCCAGACTAACATAGTGTACCAGAATGTATTCAAGTTAGGTATGTTGCTTGAGTGCTCTAGAAGTAGTACAAGTGTACAACGATACAAGGTGGAATGTGACAGAGTACAAAGTAATAACAAGAATATAGATACTTAAGTAAGCTTGTACGCTCTTGTGCAAGAATGTTTTTATGCATATGTACATGAGAAGTATTTTGCAGACATTGAGTCTGCTGTTCCCACAGTTAACGTTTATCTGTGGTGGGAACATTTTCTTGAAGTTTGCATGTGTGAATTAAGCAATCTGATAGCCTGTGGGACAAAAGCTGTTACTGAGTCTGGCAGTCCTGCAGCACATACTGCTGTAGTGCTTGCCAGATGGTAGACGGGTGAACACACTGTATGAAGGGTGTGTATGGTGCTATATTGGTGGCTCTCGTGTGGCAACGGGATGGGTATAAGTTCTGAATGGATGGTTGGGCTGATCTGATGATCTTTTCTGCTGTTTTCACCACTCTCTGTAGGGCCTTCCGTTCAGCAACAGAGCAGTTGCCATACTAGACTGAGAGATTTTTGGTAAGGATGCTTTCAGTTGCACCCCTATAGAAGGTGGTGAGTGCTGAAGGGAGGAGATTAGCTCTCCTCATCCTACGCAGGAGGTGTAGGCGTTGCTGTGCTTTCTTGACAAGGGAGGTGGTATTGATAGTCTATGTCAGGTCATCAGTGATGTACACCCCCAGGAACTTGGTGCTTTTCACTGATTCCACAGCACTGCCATTGATAATGCGGGGTGTACTTTGTATGTGGCTTGTGATTTTTCCTAAAGTCCACAATCATTTCCTTTGTTTTATTGACTTTAAGATGTAGACTGTTAATACCACACCAGTTAATGAGTTGGTGTACCTCCTCTCTGTAGGCTGAGTCATTGTCGCAGCTGATGAGATCCACCACTGTCATGTCGTCAGCAAACTTGACGATGTGGTTCGAGTTGTGTCTGTCACAGCAGTCATGAGTCATCAGTGTGAACAGCAGAGGACTCAGCACACATCCCTGGGGGACCCCGGTGTTCACGATGGTGGTCAATGAGGAGTTTTTGCCAACTCCTACTGACTATGGTCTGTTGGTGAGAAAATCTAGTAACCAGTTGCAAAAGTGGGTACTTGTCATGTTTCACGCCTGTTAGGTTAGATTTTCTAACACTCTGTGCATCGCTTGGTGTTCTGGATCCTGTTTTTTCTCTTCTGTTGTTAGGTGAGTTTAAAGTTGTCTTGGTTGCACACAGGTTTAAGTTTGTCTTCACTCTTCAAACCGGTCTGTCTTCACTACAGCTCTGATTATTTTCAATCTGCTGCACCTGTTGCTGCATCCTTTATAAGCCAGCCTCTCACACAGGGTGATGCCAGATAGTCGAACACTGTTCACAGTAAGTAGTTATCCCACGCCCATTCTGTCCCGCTTCCTGTTTCACGTATCCTCGCCTGATTGATTTCCTGGTTATCTGACGTCTCGCCTGCCTGACCTTCTGCCTCTCGCCTTCTCCCTCTTGGATTGACACCTTGCTGGATTTATGTTATTGACCCTGGATTGCTTCACGTTGTCTCATCGCCTGCCCCTGTTGGATTATCTGCTTTTCCTTTTTGGATTACGTCACGGACCCTTCACTGCGACTGGCTGTTCTCCCTCACCGGCATCAGCCCCTCCCGCAGCAGACCTGCTCAGCTGGAGTGTCTCTACCCCTTGACAACCCCATCCATCTGTGAGACGGTTAGTAGCTTCCTCTCATTGACTGTTAAGTTTCCTGTTTCCATCAGCCTGACCACTAACCGTTCTCCTCCATTCTGCAGACTCTTTCCAGCCCGTGGGTTCCCTCTCGACACCAGAACCAGCCTGAATATAAATAAAAGTTGTTTAAACTGTTTAAGTGTTGTAGTGATTTTGGTCCAGCCATTTTGGGGTTCGTTACAGGTACTGATGCCCATGGTACTGAGTTTGTGTACCAGGTGTTCTTGGATGACAGTGTTAAAGGCAGAGCTGAAGTTGATGAATAACATCCACACCCAGCTGTTTCTGTTCTCCAGATGAGCCGGGCTGAGGTGAAGTGCTGTTGCTATGGCTTCATCAGTGGAGCGCTTGGGATGATATGCAAACTGGAGAGGATCAAACATAGTGGATAGGCTGGATGTTATATGTGACTGGCCACAGCAAAACCAGGAACAAGTCTCCCCTGGGTCATTTTGAGTTATTTACAGAATCTGAAAGTGTGGGATCTAAGCTATCCGATGATGCCAAACACATAGCACTCAAAAAAAATGAAGAAGATACAGCCATTTCAATGTTGGCAATCTGCATATAAGTTATGGGTGAACTTGAAACTTTTATTGATTTTTTTCCAGTTTGAGTGTGAGAGACTTGTTCCTGGTTTTGCTGTGGCCAGTCACATATGTGCTTTGACCAGCTTTTCGAAGCATTTCATTATGATGGAAGTTAGTGCTATGGGCTGGTAGTCGTTCAGTGACATAACTGGGGACTTCTTGGGTAGTGGTATGATGGTAGTAGCTATGAATCATTCTGATATGATGGCTTGGCTCAGGGAGATGTTAAAGATGCCTGTGAGAACATCGGTAAGTGAGTCAGCACAGTTTCTAAGCACACGACCAGGTATATTATAAGGACCAGAAGCCTTCCTGGGATTCACCTTTTGAAGGGTCCTCCTTACTTCAGCTGAGTCCATTTGAAGTGTTGCATTGACTGAAGAGTTAGTGTCATAATTTTTGATGGTCACCTGAAAGGGATTTTTGATGGATTTGTCTCATGTGTGCAGCACGGTGGCACAACTGGTAGAGCTGCTGCCTCTCAGCGAGAAGGTTGCCGGTTCAAATCCCGGTCCGGGGCCTTTCTGGGTGGAGTTTGCATGTTCTCCCCGTGCATGCGTGGGTTTCCTCCGGGTACTCCGGTTTCCTCCCACAGACCAAAAAACATGCTTGTTAGGCTGATTGGTGACTCTAAATTGACCCTAGGTGTGAGTGTGAGAGTGGATGGTTGTTTGGTGTGAGTGAGACAGGTCCCTCTTGTAAATGAGTCCCCGTGACTCAACGAGGCTAGCCTGTATAAATAAAGGTTGAATGAATGAATGAAATATGTGACATTGTTTCATGGTAGTTTACCTGCAGAGAAAGGTATGAAGGCCTCTGGTTTGACAAACTCTCCCTGCTCATTCAGGAAGTTTTCAGGATTAAACTCATGAGGGAATTTCCACTGGTCCTCTTCATTCAGCACCGACATCATGTTCTGGATGATCATTGTTCCCTGAAGAGAAACCAAACGGAAAAAATGAGACCATAAACAATTATTTTTATTTATTTTTATGCATTTGGTGTCCACTTACCCGAGGGATGGAATATCCCATCAGCTCTGTGTCTTTAGTCGTGCAATGGAAAGCACTTAGGGGAGCAGTGTTGGCAACCCTCTGGATTTCATGGATCACAGCCTGAATGAAGACATATTTTATATTTTTTATTTTAGAATGTAATTAAATTATTTTAGGCTCAGAGAGATTTAAATGTACAAGCCTTAAAATATGCAGTTTACTTCCTAGAAACATGTCAAAATCCAGGAAAAAATACTTATAGTTTGACCTTTGTGTCATACTCAGACAAGAGATCACTCTAAAAACATTAAAATCCTCAGGACAAGTCTGTGGAATGATGTACATCACCTGCACATAAGGCATGTTGTGCCTGTCCTCAAAACTGACCCGATCCCTTCCCTCCAGAACCCGGTCGATCTCCTGCTGACATTTATCTAAAGAAGCAAAAATGTACAATATGTCTATTTCACAAACTGACCAAAATCAAGGTCATAAACCAAGGTCAAAGTTAAAACAAGGTCTTTACTTCTCCAGAACATGACTTCAGATATGCTCAAGATAATTTATGGAAATTTCATACACCTATGCATCTTCACTAGACGGCATGTAACATTCACATTTGTTTGTTTGTTTGTTTGTTTGTTTATTGTTTGCACAAAAAGAAACAACACACGTAAAAGAAAAGTTTTTAAAAAATGTGCAGGAGAGGTCATAAAAACCCTAATTGGGCTTACAAGCGCACCCCCCCCTTCTAAAAAAATAAAGAAAAAAAATCATAAGAGCTTTATACATAAACTTACATCTTACTTTAAACACACACAGTTACATACTAAAGCAAAAAATAATAATTGAAATTAAATACATTTAAATTGTCAAAAAATATTAAAATTATAAATAAAATTAAAAAAAAACTAATGTGTTAGAAAATCTATAAAGTTTTTTTAAACTTTCTTTTGAATACAGATAATGTTGTACATGATTCACTTAATTGTTTCAAACTGTTCCACAGCACAACACCCTGATACATGAATGAAAATTTAGCAACAGTGGTTCTACAGAAGGGTATATGTAAATCACACTTCCTTCTTGTAGAGTATGAATGATAATAAGAATTGAACTCAAATAAATTATGAAAATATTTAGGTAAAGAAAGTGGAATACATATAACTTTATACATTAGGATTCCTGTTTGATACTTATTCACATCATAGATTGTAAGAATTTCTAATTTTTTAAAGAGGTGTAGCCTGGTTAAAACCAGACCCTTGTCCTTCACTTCGCTTCAGACAAGGTCTGGGACCTGTCCATTGACAAACGATTCTTGCTGGAGGCGTGGGCTCTACTGATGGCTGCTCCCCTGTGGTCTGCTGAACTTGACTTCAGCTCCGCCTCCTGCTGAATTTTCTCTCGCTCCGTTGTATATTCTGTGTTTATATGATAATAAAACGTCCTAATAAAATAAAATAAAACCATGGAGCGCTGGTCCAACACACCAGAAGACCAGGAAATCTGATGGGACTCGGGCAGCAACTTAAAACCTGACTTTAATTCTCTCGTGACAACCTGAGACGTTTCCTTGTTCAGCGGAGGGAGAGGAGGAGGAGGAGGGAGGAGGGAGCGAACACTTGACTTTTGGGAAAAAAACAAAAGAAAACTCCAGATAAGGGATTAAGAAGGGGAAATTAATAAATTTGTGTCACATATAAAACAGTCCTGCATCGCTTTGAATGAGAACATGCGGCTGCGAGCTGGCTGCGCGCTGGGACAGGTGGGGGCATTTCCTTGTTCAGCGGAGGGAGAGGAGGAGAAGGAGGAGGAGGAGGGAGCGAACACTTGACTTTTGGCCAAAAAAACAAAAGAAAACTCCAGATAAGGGATTAAGAAGGGGAAATTAATACATTTGTGTCATTTATACAACAGTCCTCGATGCAGGACTCCTGCATCGCTTTGAATGAGAACATGCGGCTGCGAGCTGGCTGCGCTGGGACAGGTGGGGGCGTAGGTTAGGGGCCAAAAACTCCGCCCCTTCTGTTCTCTGATTGGTCCGAACAAAAATCTACCGGAGAAATCCTTGTGGATGAGAGAAGTCCCAGACTGTGTAGTGAAGGGAAATGAGAATTGAGCGGAGCTGTGCAGGAGGGCGAGGGCCAGGCTAAGAGCAGTGTGGATGGAGCTAAATATGGTGAGTTAATGACAATTCTTACAAAAGACTTTTAAGTTTATGGATTGACTGCAAGTAAGAAGGATGGGTACTAGCCCAAATTAAATTACAGTAAGAAATATGGGGATAAAGTAAACTATTGTACAAAGTCAATATAGTACTTGTTTTTAAATATGGTTTAACCTTTTTTATAATCAGAGTCAGTCAGAGAGTCAGAGAATCTTTATTGTCATTTGCACTGCATGTGGTACATGTGATGAAATGAGATTATGTACACAGGGTCCCAGTTACATTCAACAACAAAATGTAAGAGAAAAACAGTAATAACATCTAGGATTAACTAAGAAAAACATCAACTAGAAATACACTAAGCACTAATGTAATAGAAAAACAAAATCATTACAAACAGACAGCCGCACGAACATGAGTCTATATGAGCAAATGGTCACATATGAACACAGCAACAAGAAAACAGATCAGCATCAGCATGATGTGATATTTTGCAGTGTTTACTCTTATTATTTATTTATTCATGAGTCTAACAGCCTCAGGGTAGAAGCTGTTCCTCAGTCTAGTGGTTCTACACTTAATGCTCCTCAACCTCCTTCCTGAGGGGAGTGGGGCAAAAAGTGTGTGTGCAGGGTGAGTGGGGTCTTTCATGATGCAGGTGGCTCTTTTCCTGCATCTGGAGGTGTAAATGTCTGTGATAGAGGGGAGACTGACTCCGACAGACCTCTGTGCAGCCTTCACCACTCTCTGCAGAGCTTTTCTTTCCGCAGCTGTGCAACCTCCATGCCACACATTGATGCTGGAGCACAGGATGCTCTCCACTGCACCTGTAGAAGGAGGTGAGGACCGGGCTACTCAGACCAGCTCGTCTCAGTCGTCTGAGGAAGTAGAGTCTCTGATGACCTTTCTTGATCAGGCTGGTGGTGTTGTTGGTCCAGCTGAGGTTATCATTCAAGTGTACACCCAAGTACTTGTAGCTGGAGACCACTTCCACTGCAGATCCACTTATGTTCAGTGGGGTGTGGGTGTGTTTGTTCCTTCTGAAGTCCACAATCATCTCCTTTGTCTTCTTCACATTTATGTGAAGGTTATTGTCTTTGCACCAGCTCTCCAGGTGTTCCACCTCCTGCCTGTAGCTGGACTCATCATTGTTCGTGATGCAGCCCACCACAGCTGTATCATCTGCAAACTTTACAATATGACAGCCTGGATGGGTGGCTGCACAATCATGTGTGAGCAGAGTGAACAGAAGAGGGCTTAACACACATCCTTGAGGAGAGCCAGTGCTGAGGGTTATGGTGGAGGAGGAGAAGTTGTGGATCTTCACGGACTGAGGTCTGTTTGTTAAGAAGTCTGCGACCCAGTTACAAATGGAGGGGCTTAGTCCAAGTGTAAATAGTTTGTCCATCAGGGTTTGGGGGATCATGGTGTTGAAGGCAGACGTGAAGTCCACAAAGAGCATACGGACGTATGAATAATAACTAAAGATTTAGAAATCTTCTTATACACTGATTCACAATGATTCTTAAAACAAAGTTTTTCATCAAGATAGACACCTAAAAACTTTGTTGATGAAACATTAGAAAGTAAATGTTTATTAATATAAATTTTAGTTTTTTCTGGATTGTAATTTTTATTCTTATTCTTAAATAAGATGAAATTAGATTTTTTAACATTAAGTGATAGTCTATTTAACTGAAACCACTGAGCAAATTGACTGAGCCCATAATTTGCCTTATCAATAAGTGAGTCAAAGTTACCATCAGCAACAAAAAGATTGGTATCATCAGCAAATAAGATAGGTGTCAAAACACTAGATGCTTTTGGTAGATCATTAATGTATATGAGAAATAATAATGGACCCAAAATGGATCCTTGTGGAACTCCACATTTTAGGACATCTCGCTTTGACAATTTACCATTAAAAATTACAATTTGCTCTCTGTTGTGTAAATAATTTTCAACCCATTTCAGAACCTTATTTTTAAAACCATAACAAGACATTTTTGATAACAAGATTTCATAATCCACAGTGTCAAAAGCTTTTGATAAGTCCAAGAAAATTCCTAGAGCATATTCATTTTTCTCAAAAGCAGTTGAAATCTTTTCTCTAAGATGCAAGAGAGCCATATATGTAGAATGATTCCTTCTAAAGCCATACTGATGCTCATACAAAATATTGTTGGCATCAAGATGCCTCAAGATTCTAGAGTACACCAATCTCTCAAGTATCTTAGAAAAGCACGGGAGAACTGATATGGGGCGATAATT
>JBBPBX010032713.1:6648-21482 GCA_038048925.1 Garcialebias charrua
GGATGGATAGATGGACGGACGGATGGATGGATATATATATATATATATGTATATATATTTAAACGCTGTTTGACCTTTCTGACGCGACCGATCACCAAATGAGGGTGGACAGGTGTGCGTGTTTCACCTTTTCCACCCGCATTATTTTGATGTCGGTTAATTTTTGTTGTTGTTGTTTTTTCGGAACTGTGGGAGAAACTGGAGCACCCAGAGGAAACCCACACATTCAGAACAACCAGCATCCCAAATGTGAGCCAAACAAAACAATTTCCAACTGAATTGGAACTTGTGCCTTTGTTACAAATCTACTTGTAATGCAGCTCAGTCACAGCTTCAAAGGAATCATTAAATTTAGTCCAGTTAGTCAAGGAACATTTTTCTAAAAAGAAAATCTTATTAGAAAAATTTTCTTTTAATTTCCTTTAATTTGGACCAAATCTTGCTTAACGTGGGATGATGGTTTGTACGTTCCCTGTGATTAGGGCAGTGGTTTGTGATTGGTGGCAACTCTGTTCTGTCAGGGACGTCGTTTGTGATTGGTGGTATAACGGTTCTGTGAAGGATTTGGTTTGACACATGTGTTTTTGAGATTGAAGCTTTATGGATTGAGAATTTTGAATGTACTTTGGGTAAAACTTCATCTATTGATGTATCCTGAACGTGTAGTACGTCATGTCTTGGTTCACGCGGTGATATATGGTTAACCTGCTGGGAAACCATCTGAGACCGATTTCTCTGACATAAAATTGGTCTCTCTCTCTCTCCCTCTGCCCACGCAACTCTTGTTTTCGATGTGTCATTTCGAAGGTCAAACTCAGGTTTGTTTTGGTTTGACACATGTGTTTTTGAGAATGAAGTTTTATGGATCGAGAATTTTGAATGTACTTTGGGTAAAACTTCATCTATTGATGTATCCTGAACGTGTAGTACGTCATGTCTTGGTTCATATGGTGATAAATGGTTAAGGGCAGCCTTGGAAGTTTGTTGAACAAACTGCTCTTTTTTACATATCAAAGTTGAAACGGGAGTGAACAGTATGTGACCAGGTACCAGTATTTGTTGGTTATTTACAAACTTTTCATTTTTTCCCTGATTTAGTTCTCTTGATCGTGAAGCCTGATTTAGTTCTCTTGGTCGTGAAGCCATTGAAGGTCTTTGTTGTTTTGGTTTGCTATGTGGCACAGACTCGGGAACTGTTTTTTGTAGCTCTAACAACTTTTTCCTTTCTTCCCTTTTTTCCCTTTTTTCCCTTTTTCTTCTCTCCTTAGCTTCTTTTAACGACTTCTCATACTGTACTAGTCTCCTATGCGGACGCATTACACGCACCGTTGTGGGAGGTTCTAAACGTCCATTTAGCTCTTTTATTTTCTTCAATAAAGCCTTGCCTCTTTTTTGTTCCTCTGTCATGTTATGACTGAACTCAGTGTTCACTTGTATAAGAGGTAAAGAACATTTACCGGTAGTTGAAACCTTTTCTTTTTCAGGTGAAGATTTAGCTGAATCTTCTTTAGACCATTTACGTATATAAAAGTTAATTATCCACTGGTTTTCAAAGAGGAGCCCAATATCTACTGTGTCCAGCTCAGGGTTACATGTTTTTTTAAAGGCATCCATCTCTAAAAAATAATGCGATAAAAAGCTGATGAGATCAGATGTCTGTTCAAGGTCTACTGCTCTCTCGACACTTTCCATCAAATCTTTAAAACGCTTTGTGGTTGTTGAAGTCATCTTGAAATCGCCTAACTGTCGTTCCTTAGAAATGAATGATTGAAATCTGAACGGGGTCTTTTATAACCTTGGGAAGAGTCGCTATGCATCATTAATTACAGTAATTAATGCATTTGTGATGCATCAAAGGCAGACCTGTGACATCATTAATTACAGTAATTAATGCATTTGTGATGCATCAAAGGCAGACCTATGACATCATTAATTACAGTAATTAATGCATTTGTGATGCATCAAAGGCAGACCTGTGACATCATTAATTACAGTAATTAATGCATTTGTGATGCATCAAAGGCAGACCTGTGACATCATTAATTACAGTAATTAATGCATTTGTGATGCATCAAAGGCAGACCTATGACATCATTAATTACAGTAATTAATGCATTTGTGATGCATCAAAGGCAGACCTGTGACATCATTAATTACAGTAAGTAATGCATTTGTGATGCATCAAAGGCAGACCTGTGACATCATTAGTTACCAGCACAACGTAATTTGTATTAATGATGTCACTAAGGCTCCGGCCTTATTGTGGCGACCGCGGGAGCTCCAGCTCGTCATCTCGGTCGCCACCTTGAACGCTCTCGTGCCCATCCTGTACCCGTTTGCCAAGAACAGTTAGCGAATACAGTTTCAGTCAAGGCTACGTTCACACTGCAGGTCTTAATGCTCAATTCCGATTATTTTTTAAATCAGATCTTTTGGTGTGAACGTTCACACTACATTTTAAATGCGACCAGCATCAGACCTGGCATGACTCCAGTGTGAACGCTCTACGTTGCAGAAGTGACCCGCATGCGCAGAAGAAAACATAGCGCGCTGATTAGTGCAGCTGTAGATGTGATGAAATATTAAAAATTGAGCTTCAGCTATGTTCTGCTCCATTTCTCTTTTGGATCCGCGCTGCGGCTCATGTCTCAGCCTGCGTGACGTGACATGCAGGCTGCGAGTTGCTTGTTTGGGCTTGTTTTCATGGGGCTGGTCGCTTGTTTCTGTCCTGACGCTGACGTAGCACCCTGTGTTTGAGGAAGTAAACATGGACGCGCGCAACAGTTTTCAGTGTGTGTTCGTAATTTTGAAGTTGTTCTCCAATCGGGGAGAGCTAAACATCCAAAGATGAAAGGCAAAAACTGAGAAGAAAGCAAGCGAGTGGTGTGTGCGTCGCTGCAAGTACAGAGAGCTGGTCTCCCCCCGCTAGCCCCCACCCCGCTCTGAGCTGCGTGTCCCCTTTGTGTCTGTACAAACACGCGCGGGCTCAATTAAATGAGCTGCACGTGTTCTGAAAAAGTCAGATGTAAATCACATGAGCGTTCAGACTGCAGTCGCTTTGAAAACATCAGATATATATCTGATTTAAAACCACATACTGAAACGGCCTGGGTCGGATTTGAAAACATCGGATTTGTTGCATTCAGACTCATAAAAAAATCGGATATGGGTCAGATGGGGCAAAAAAATCAGATTTGGGTCGGATTTGCCTGCAGTGTATGTTACACAGGCAGAAGCTGGACCACACATGACTGCTGTTATTGCTAGTATCACTCAGCCCTCTGTGAATAGCAAACAACCATCAGGGTGCTAACGATCCATTGTTAGGATGATGGTCCTCCATCATGTGAGCAGCTGGTTTCGGCAGTCATCAGCAAACTGGTTGATCCACTGTGAGAGGGTGCTAAGACTGAGATGAATACCAGACTTAGGGCCAGTTTACACGGCGCATATTTTGAGTGTAACCGCTACTTTCTCTTTGCGACTTTGCTTATCGCCTACACGACGCTGCTGGCCCCCCTCTTTGACTCAGATGGTTTTTGAACCCAGCTCTCAAGGTGGAACTTTTTCGCTGACCCCCCGTTGATAATGTAAACATCTCCCGTGGAGCTTTTGTTTGAACACATGCACGCAGCACGCACGCGCAGACAGCCGGCATTTTAACAATGGCGGTGGACTGGACAGTGGACACACGCACCACTTTCTGAACTATAGCTGATGGAATATATTTTGATTCTCATATTTAATTATTCTACACCTTACCTGCATCTGTGTTGGAAGAGAGCCAGCTGCCTGGATCCAGTTGTCTGTTAACGAGGCAGTCGGACATTTCACGTGTCACGCTGCACTATAACATACTAAATGTGCTATATATTAACAGTTTAACAATAATAAACAGTATTTATGTTAGCGTGGGAGATATTTAAATTTATCTGAGCTAAATGAAGCTATCTGGACTCGTTACGTCATGCCTAACATGCTGCTGAAAATGAAGACACCAGGTTGATTTTTTATTTATTTGTTTATTCAACACCACAAACTCATGTCACAAACACTGAGAATTAAATTGAACACTTTTAAAAACACGTTAACCGAACTTTAATGAACTGGACTCTGTTGTTCATCCTGGTGGACACTGGACCCACATCCGAACCGCCGGTCCGCTTCGTGGAACAGCTTCGACCTCGCAGGAAAAAAATAAAAATAAAACCTCAGTTGGTTGTTCTGTGATCGAACTAAACACAAGGAAACATTATTAAGAACATTGTTTACCTTGTAGCGCTGCTGGAAATCAGCTGATTCTCACGGACTAAAGTCAGACATGTTGACTCATGCTGGTGAAGATTCTCAGTCGTCCAGGACATGATGAAATCAAAAAAGGCGTTCAATACAGGATCAACTGGACTTTATTTGTTGCAGAAAACGTTTCGACTTCTGTTCAGAATTGAAAAAGACTTCTGGACAGAAGTCGAAACGTTTTCTGCAACAAATAAAGTCCAGTTGATCCTGTATTGAACGCCTTTTTTGATTACATGTTGACTCGGTTCCGGTCCAGTCAGCAACTGGTGTGCAGATGAAGCGGTCCCACTTGGTGTCAAATCTGTTGACTCTTATCCAAATTCCAGCTTTAACTTGTTGTTAACTTGTTGACAACAACTTGTAGTTAGCTGAACTTTTAGCCAGAGAGGAAAACAGGCTGCCTCGTCTGCTCTGTTTACCCCAGGCTGCACGCATGCGCAGTAGTGAAGGTTCCAAAAATCACAGCGCCATCTAATGGCCCAGCATGGTAACTACAGTAAAGTCATGAGGACGGGGGGTGGGGGGGGGAGAGAGTCGTATCCACAGAATTCGCCCATGTCAACGCAAAACTTTCAACCTAATTAACATACCCAAAAGTTCCGTTTCCCCCACACAGTGTCTGTGTAAACAGGGCCTTAGCTTTTGTAGAGTTTTCTACCTGGATTATTGAGCATGCATCAGGGTAAAATTAAACATGTTTTAAAATTTAGGTTGAATGAAAAAATTGATTTTGGAGCATTTAGAATTGATTCTGAATTGCCAGGACTAAGAATCTAGATTATTTTAACAAATCAATTTTTTTCCTGCATCCCTATTGACATATAACAGTTTTAATTATGTAGGGGGTGCACAAAATTTACACAACAATATCAATGAGTTTTAAACTGCTCCCTGATGACACACAATACATCTGGTATGATGTGTCACTGAGATATAACTATAGAAATACTGTAGGGGCGCACTGGAGTCAAATGTTAAACAACCACATCAATGTGTTTAGAAGTGCCCACAGACGATGCACAATAAATCTGGAACAGATCAGATAGTCTATCTTTAACCAGTGGTGGGATGTAACTAAGTACACATACTTTGTTACTGTACTTAAGTACATTTTTCATGTATCTATACTGAAGAGTTATGACACTGTTGTATACTTTTAAGCTCAAAAAGTGTTACTGTTTCATCAAGGTATTCTCGCTGTACTTTAGACGAACACTAATTACTTCTGGTTAACACGTGACATTGCAGATACACTCTGTGAAACAACATATTACACATACCATAGAATAACTTTTAAGTAGAACACATTACACACATTACATGAGATTAATGACATACACACATCATTAGTGATCAATCAGATTAGTTGCCCACAGTCTACTATTAACAACACAGCAAACTTATAGTTTTCAGACTGCACAGAAATGCTTCATACAAGCTTTGGACTACTCGGACTGACGAAGCCCTCTGGAGTGAGGGTGAAACGTTTCTACAAAAAAGAAACTGTCCAGATGAACTGATTGAGAATGAGCGGATTTGATACCTGGACTATTGAGAATGAACTTTCTTGTCTTGAACCACTTTGGACATGTCTGCCTGCCTGGGAGGAGTCAACGAGGGACAAGCCCCCAGAAACCATCTTGGCTACAGCAAACTGGTTGGTCCACTTAAGTTGTTTACTTGGTGGGTTAACTTCAGTGTGCTTTGGACTACTCTGACTGACGAAGCCCTCTGGAGTGAGGGTGAAACGTTTCTACAAAAAAGAAACTGTCCAGATGAACTGATTGAGAATGAGCGGATTTGATACCTGGACTATTGAGAATGAACTTTCTTGTCTTGAACCACTTTGGACATGTCTGCCTGCCTGGGAGGAGTCAACGAGGGACAAGCCCCCAGAAACCATCTTGGCTACAGCAAACTGGTTGGTCCACTTAAGTTGTTTACTTGGTGGGTTAACTTCAGTGTGCTTTGGACTACTCTGACTGACGAAGCCCTCTGGAGTGAGGGTGAAACGTTTCTACAAAAAAGAAACTGTCCAGATGAACTGATTGAGAATGAGCGGATTTGATACCTGGACTATTGAGAATGAACTTTCTTGTCTTGAACCACTTTGGACATGTCTGCCTGCCTGGGAGGAGTCAACGAGGGACAAGCCCCCAGAAACCATCTTGGCTACAGCAAACTGGTTGGTCCACTTAAGTTGTTTACTTGGTGGGTTAACTTCAGTGTGCTTTGGACTACTCTGACTGACGAAGCCCTCTGGAGTGAGGGTGAAACGTTTCTACAAAAAAGAAACTGTCCAGATGAACTGATTGAGAATGAGCGGATTTGATACCTGGACTATTGAGAATGAACTTTCTTGTCTTGAACCACTTTGGACATGTCTGCCTGCCTGGGAGGAGTCAACGAGGGACAAGCCCCCAGAAACCATCTTGGCTACAGCAAACTGGTTGGTCCACTTAAGTTGTTTACTTGGTGGGTTAACTTCAGTGTGCTTTGGACTACTCTGACTGACGAAGCCCTCTGGAGTGAGGGTGAAACGTTTCTACAAAAAAGAAACTGTCCAGATGAACTGATTGAGAATGAGCGGATTTGATACCTGGACTATTGAGAATGAACTTTCTTGTCTTGAACCACTTTGGACATGTCTGCCTGCCTGGGAGGAGTCAACGAGGGACAAGCCCCCAGAAACCATCTTGGCTACAGCAAACTGGTTGGTCCACTTAAGTTGTTTACTTGGTGGGTTAACTTCAGTGTGCTTTGGACTACTCTGACTGACGAAGCCCTCTGGAGTGAGGGTGAAACGTTTCTACAAAAAAGAAACTGTCCAGATGAACTGATTGAGAATGAGCGGATTTGATACCTGGACTAATGAGAATGAACTTTCTTGTCTTCATACAAGCAGTGCACCAGAAATCAGTTAGCAACCTTGAACACCATGGTAACGAGCTAGAAGCAGCAGGTTTATCTTGAAACAACCAATAGGAATACGACAAGACGCAATAACAGAGGAACACACGATCACTAGCTGAGCACTTTGGAGGGAACGCTGCAATAGGAAGGTTCGGTATTTCTGCTCCCATATAAAATGTATTTTATGCCTGTACTCTGCCCTTATGCCTGTCAGAATAAATTCTTTTTTTTATACAAGTACTTGTTACATATCCTGAGGAAGCTGCCAATGCTGACACCTATAGTTCTTATGTATGTTGACTGCAGTCATGCTTTTGTGTGGTTAATTAGTCTGATTGTGATCAGGCTTGTGTGTGTTCAGCCAGGAACACCTGAGAGCCACGCCTATATATACTTCAAGTTGACTGTGCTTGAATGCGGAGTGTTGTGAGCTCAGAGTTTGGTTGCTTTATTGCTGAGCTGTTTGAGTACTGTTTGGGTACTGTTTGAGTACTGTTTGGGTACTGTGGGGTGTTCTCCGCCCGCCCCTGCCTGTCTTGAAGTCTGATCTTCTGTTTAGAAGGTTCTTGGTGAGTAACTACTAGCTCATGTTTGGTCTTGACTGCTAGATGCACTTAAAGAGTGGCTACTAGCTCATGTTTGGTCTTGACTGCTAGATGCACTTAAAGAGTGGCTACTAGCTCATGTTTGGTCTTGACTGCTAGTTGCATTTGTGTCAGCTCATTTGTTTGTGGAGTTTGACTGTGCTTGATGCACTTAGGAATGTTTGCTCATCATTTGACTTTTGTTGTGCTTAGTGCACTGGGTAGCTGAAGGCTGCATTGTTGACATTAGGATCCTGCTAATGATAATTGATATCAGGGAGGCTGACCTGTGTGGTTAGGTTAAGTTGGTTTAACCAGGAGGTTGTGTGGCTGGTCCAGAGGTGACCAGCTGTTTGGAGCTTTTTGGAGCTTGGAGCTGTTTGGAGTTTTTGTTTGTTTGCCTAATGACAGAGTGAGATCGGTAGTCCAGTTATATCGTTTTTCTTTTACCCCTAGGGTCCCCTTTTGGTCAGGTAGTCCGTCTCCAGACAGGCTGCGACGGCCCTGTTTTTATGGGTTGGGCCGACGCTGGGGACGTTATATTATTTTTGGCTGACTCACTCTGTCCACCATTTGTTTGTACTTTTGTCTGTCTTTTGCTTTTTTCCTGACCCTGTGCCAGAAGACGGTGCACTCCGCACCTGGAGGGAGGAGTCGGGCTGTTTTTCAATAAACCTTTTTAATTTACCTTCTGCCTTCTTGTGTCCTTTGTCCATTTAATGTGTTCGGCCCGAGCCAGCCGTAACATATTTTGGGCGCCTCGTCCGGGATCTTGAATCCTTTTGCTCCTTGTCTGGATCTTGAATTCTTTTTTGCTCCTTGTCTGGATCTTGAATCTTTTTGAGCCCTTGTCTGCATTCTTTTGCTCCTTTTTGAGTCCTTGTATGGATCTTTGAGACATTGTCTGGATTTTTTTTGAGTCCTGGTTGAGCTGTTGTGATCCTTGTTGGGTTAATTAATTAAACCTGCTGTTGGTTGCTTAAAATATTGAGAGTGTTGTGAAGTCTTTTGAAGCCAAGTGTTTTTGGACAGCAGTTAATAGAATTAACTGCTCCTTTTTACATTTGGTGTGTGACAGCTGTGTGCTGTAGTTTGCACTCTCTCTGGAGCTCACAGGACCAGCTCCTAGTGGCTGATTGAGCTGAAACACGCAGCTGTGTGTGTTTTTGGATTGTGCTGCTTTCAAATGCAGCTGGGATTTTTTTTTGCTGTTGTTTACAGTGAAAGTCATTTGAAGAGGGGTACAGCTTAAAAGCTGTTTGTGTCCACATCATGGTGTTCAATTTAAAGAAATTTATTGAACAGCCCACGGTGCAGGTCTTTGCTGACTGCACTATAGAACAAATGTTGAGTGTGGCAGAACACTTCAACATTGATATAAGAAGCCGCATTCATGAAAAACATTTTAAAGGTGAACTGTTGACTAAATTATTTATGCTTGACATTTTTCCTGAGGTAAATGATACAGAGCGTCTAAAGGAAAAGGAAAATGAAGCTGCTTTAAAAAGAAAACATGATGAACAAATAAGGAAAGAAAAAGAGCTTATTTTAGAGCAGTTCGAAATTAAAAAAAGAAACTTAATGATTAAACGCCAAGCTCTCTTGAAAGAACAAGAGCTTGGGCAACGGAGACTTCAAGCTGCTCTGGATGAAATTAAGCGTCTTCAGGAACAAGAGGATTTGGAACGGCTGAGAAGGCTGACAATTCAACATGCCTGTCATCCGGTGGTAACTGCACCAGTGCTTTGCACTCAAGCAGGTGAGCTACCACACGCATGTCCTAACTTTGATGCATCATCTGTGTCTATGCGGGTGCCTCTCACACCTCAACAGAAGGGGGCGCCTCTAGAACATCAACCGGAGGAAGAAGAGGATGAGTTTGTTTTGAGTAACAGCTTCATGATGAATTGTGAAGGAGAACCAACTCCAGTGGAGGAGAAGAAACTTTTACTGTCCTCACATCGCCCAGAGGAGGAGAAAAATGAGGATGATGTCTATTTGGGTGACAGTTTCTTCTTTTTTCATGTAACTGAACTTGAAATTAAACATGAAAATGAATCTGACTTAATCCCAGTTAAAGATGGTGATTTTAAAAACTTTGATGAGCTGAAGGAACATTACATTGACCTGAGTGAATGTTTTTTATTTAGCTCTGAAGAAGTCCCAGTGAGCTTAACTGAGGAGGATCCAGAAGAAACAATTCCACCCGTTTCATTGTTTTCTCTTTTAGCTCCTGCACAGAACTATGAAGGAGTTGTGAAAGATGTTGACTGGAGTGACAGTTTTTCATTGTTATTTAAAACTGAACAACTCTCATTTAAGTCAGAATGTGAAGAACATGAGGACCTGAAGATCTCAAAAGAGGTACAGACACACGTGACATGTTCTGTTTCTTTGTGTCCTGTTCCAGCCTCAGGAAACGATGAGCGAGTGTTTAAGGACAACGTGCAATTGACTGAAAGTGCAACAGAAAATGCATTTTTAATGTCTGGGAAATGTGAGGTGCTGCAGCCTTACATTGAGCACATTGTACATGATTCTTTGTCTAACTGTCTCTGTGCTTTCAGAGTAACTGGAAACAGTGCTGTTGCAGCTGACATGGTGGAGCTGCCACGTGCAGAAAATGACAGTTTCCCTCTGGCTGTTATGAAGAGTATCCACTCTCCCACTGGCATCCTTGGTCATGATGTTGATGTTGGTTTGGTGTCTGCTAACAAAAATAAGTCTTACAGAGTAAGCCTAGACAAGCGTTGCCTGTTTGGCTTCAGAACATTTTAAGATAACATGACATTGATTATGTTAGCGGTTAGGCGGACTAGTTTTAATGATGTTTTTAGTCCGTTTGTCTGTTGTGACCGCTACATTGTTGCTCTCTAGGGTCCTATTTATTTTGCATGTGCGGATGTGAGATGTTTTCACCTGGCATCCACATCACCCCATACAAAACACTGGTGGTGGAGGTGTTACATATCCTGAGGAAGCTGCCAATGCTGACACCTATAGTTCTTATGTATGTTGACTGCAGTCATGCTTTTGTGTGGTTAATTAGTCTGATTGTGATCAGGCTTGTGTGTGTTCAGCCAGGAACACCTGAGAGCCACGCCTATATATACTTCAAGTTGACTGTGCTTGAATGCGGAGTGTTGTGAGCTCAGAGTTTGGTTGCTTTATTGCTGAGCTGTTTGAGTACTGTTTGGGTACTGTTTGAGTACTGTTTGGGTACTGTGGGGTGTTCTCCGCCCGCCCCTGCCTGTCTTGAAGTCTGATCTTCTGTTTAGAAGGTTCTTGGTGAGTAACTACTAGCTCATGTTTGGTCTTGACTGCTAGATGCACTTAAAGAGTGGCTACTAGCTCATGTTTGGTCTTGACTGCTAGATGCACTTAAAGAGTGGCTACTAGCTCATGTTTGGTCTTGACTGCTAGTTGCATTTGTGTCAGCTCATTTGTTTGTGGAGTTTGACTGTGCTTGATGCACTTAGGAATGTTTGCTCATCATTTGACTTTTGTTGTGCTTAGTGCACTGGGTAGCTGAAGGCTGCATTGATGACATTAGGATCCTGCTAATGATAATTGATATCAGGGAGGCTGACCTGTGTGGTTAGGTTAAGTTGGTTTAACCAGGAGGTTGTGTGGCTGGTCCAGAGGTGACCAGCTGTTTGGAGCTTTTTGGAGCTTGGAGCTGTTTGGAGTTTTTGTTTGTTTGCCTAATGACAGAGTGAGATCGGTAGTCCAGTTATATCGTTTTTCTTTTACCCCTAGGGTCCCCTTTTGGTCAGGTAGTCCGTCTCCAGACAGGCTGCGACGGCCCTGTTTTTATGGGTTGGGCCGACGCTGGGGACGTTATATTATTTTTGGCTGACTCACTCTGTCCACCATTTGTTTGTACTTTTGTCTGTCTTTTGCTTTTTTCCTGACCCTGTGCCAGAAGACGGTGCACTCCGCACCTGGAGGGAGGAGTCGGGCTGTTTTTCAATAAACCTTTTTAATTTACCTTCTGCCTTCTTGTGTCCTTTGTCCATTTAATGTGTTCGGCCCGAGCCAGCCGTAACAGTACTCTCTCTCTCCTTTTGAGCACGTCTCTAAGAGTTTAGGACTCTTCAGTACTTTACTTAAGTAGAGTTAAACATGGGTACTTTTTACTTTTACTCCACTACATTTTACATGAAGTATCTGTACTTTCTACTACACTACATTTCTATAATGTGTTGAGTTACAAGTTACATTCACGTTGCAACTTTTTGATTTGTCGTTAGTTTGAAAGTAACTGATGTCAAGAGAGGAGTTGGTCCATTGAATCACTGCAAAGTGGACAGTGAAGAGTTATGACACTGTTTTATACACTGTTTACTGATTTTATATGCTCAGGAAATGTTACTGTTTGATTAAACTATTCTCTCTGGACTTTAGACAAACACGAATTACATGGTTTACTAGTTTAGTTAGCTTAGGAGCCCATTTTTCATATAATCATAACTTAATCAAGTAGTTTCTCTTCATCCAGTGCAGGTAACATAGTTACTGCCGCTGGTCCACAGACAACAATACATTGTGCTCGGTAACCAGAACACATCACACATAATATATATACTATGATAGACTACATTATTACTTAAAGGCTAATACACTTAGAGTTCACATCTAGAAAACAGCTTTACTGATTTAAGACTCTGCTCGCACATCCATCTAGAGATAACGCACACCAGAACACCATATCTTAGTCAGAAGAGAGGCCACTGACCTTCGTTGTCATGGAAACAGCCAAGGTCCTATCTAAGGTATAAGAGAAACCCGCAACAGAGCTCGGAGAGCACTTTGGAGGGAACGCTGCCATAGGAAGGTTCTGTATTTCTGGTCTCATTTATATGCATATACTGTAAATGTATTTTATGTCTGTACTCTGATTAATCATAACCCTTATGCCTGTCATAATAAATACTTTTTTATACAAGTACTCTCTCTCTCCTTTTGAGCACGTCTAAGAGTTTAGGACTCTTCAACAGGTAACATTACACCCGCCTTCAAGAAGAGCTGAATCAATGACATATATTCTAGTATATACATCATTGAGTATCATCACCCTATTGTCAGGTTGGATGTGATGTGGAGGAGAAATATAAATTTTGGAAGGATCTGTATGAAGTGATAGAGAGTATTCCCAGAGAGGAGAGAGAGGTGATCGGAGCAGACCTGAATGGACATGTTGGTGAAGGAAACAGAGGGGATGAGGAAGTGATGGGTTGGTGTCAATGAAAGAAACCAGGAAGGACAGATGATGGTGGATTTTGCCAAGAGAATGGAAATGGCTGTAGTCAGCACTTATTTCCAAAAGAGGAAGGAACATAGAGTAACCTATGAGTGGAGGGAGGTGTACGCTGGTAGCCTACAGTATTTGCTGTGTAGAAGAGGAAACATGAGGGAGATTGAGGACTTTAAAGCTAGGTTTATACTTCTTGTCTCACGTCTTTTACCCCCCGTTGAGTGAACCCAGTGCTGACGTAATTGCGTGTGTGTCACCGACCGCATTGAGTGTTTATACTTCTTTAAGACGTGGGGATAATCCCTCCCTCTTCCCTCCCACTGCATACGTCACGTGCACTCCCACTGCATGTTTTATCAGGACAAACGGATTTAAAATAATGATAGGCTCCATTACCTCGATTTGTGAGTCCGTTATCATTGGCGTAGCCAGGATTTCATGGGGGCGGATTGTTTAAAGGAAACGTTGACCTTGAAACAGCAACATGTCTTGTTGGCTCACTGGAAAAGCGTAGGGTTTCCGGTCCTCGACTCGGGTTCGAATCTCACCTGGTAGAACTTATTTTACATTTGCCTTTTATTGGATAAAAAAAGGAGTCTGTGTTAACCACAGGCATATTAACTCCTTTTTTTTAAAATCTAATAAAAGACAAACATTAAATAAGTTCTACCAGGTGAGATTCGAACCCGAGTCGAGAAAAGGCTTGGAGCACCAAACCAATGCTCTACCACTGAGCCGACGGGTATGTTCCTCTGCTGCTGTTCCACTTTTCCTTTTAACGGATCGCCCCTCAAAAAACCTGGCTACGCCCATGTAAAACAAGCTGATTTGTAGTCAGTTGTTAACAAAAATTTAATTCAGAAACACTAATATTTATATTCAGCTAGCACATTTTTCTGTAGTTATCATCAGACCTTCTACTTCTAACTTCAGGCGCATCACCCTATCTGACACTCGTTTAACCTCTACTACATTATTTGCCAACTCTTCCTTCAGGACCACCCCTACTCCATTTCTCTTCCACACCATGATAGTCCAGTAGACTCGGTTCGGTTAGGTACCAATATTCATAACATTTTGTTTACATTTGAGCTGGTGCGGTTTGCATTCACACTGCACTGTGCAGTTGAGCCAACCTGTTCCCCCACTTGCCTGTGGTGGTGCTGCACCAAGAACTACTGAAAGAAACGACACAAAAACCTTTGAAGGAGACACTTCTTTTTCTTATGGAAATAAAAGCAAAAATGAAGTGGCATCAAATTTTAGCAGTTTTAGGAGTTATATTTTGTAATTTTTCAACAATAGATTCAGCATGAGTGGAAGATGAGGCAGAAGACCATGGAGAATGTTGTTTTTCACACAAGGCAAGCTGACGGCTCCATATGAGGTAAGAGAAATGTGTGTTTGTTTGCCCTGCGCTGTAGTCCACTTCCTGTACTCGTTGTAGTTCCACTTCCTGCTTGCGGAGCGGTGCCCGGTCTGCTTGCATTCACACTGTACTCGAACCGCGCTAGAGTTTTCTTTTAATGGACTGAGACCTAGGTTTTTAGGTGGGCCAGAGTTGGTGTTTTAGTTCCGTGACAGAGTTCGATGGCATGTTCACACCTCCCCAAACAAACTGGACTTCCGGTAAACAGACAGTAGAGTTTAGGACAACAGGGCTGGTGTGAATGCACCCTATGAGGACAGCAAGACAGTGGTGAGATATGCTGTGGGAGTGACAGACGGCTTCAAGATGGAGATGGGATGCATCAAGGATCAGCTCTGAGCCCCTTCTTGTT
>JBBPBX010032713.1:22273-33707 GCA_038048925.1 Garcialebias charrua
CAAGATGGCCACCGTGACCTTCTAAAAATCCCCAAATTGCTTAGTTAATTAATTCATTTATTCTAGGAATACACTTTGGTGTGTTATTGGCTGACTTGAAACACACATTCTGACAGATCAACATGGACAATTTGGAGTCATTTTAATTAAACTTTCAGTAAATATTCTTTATGTACCTCTAAAGCTAATTTAAGATGGCTGCCACAGCTAAATGACCTTATAGAAAATATGCATATTTTTATAATTCAGTCAGTTTTACAGATATCAAGCTAAAGTTTGATGTAGCTGAGAGTAACTAACAACCTCTAATAATGGTCAGTCAGGTCATATGGACAGTTTATTTTTATTTTTATGGAAAGACGTTTCACCCTCTATCTGGAGGGCTTCATCAGTGTGAGGAGTCTTTCCATAAAAAAATAAACTGTCCAGATGTTCTGACTGACAATTACTGGATTTTGTACCTGAATGACTGAGCATAAACTTTAATAACTAACATCCTATTCCTTGCGTGTGACATGAGATACTGTAAAAAGTTGTTTTCCAGGTTTGACCCAAACGACAACAGCGCCGTCATTTCTCATCATAAGATGATCTTTTATCTAAAACGCTGGCATGAAAATAGGTGTGCGACAAGAAACTGTTAATTAATCAGTCTTCACGAAAAGCTGTTGTTATGACAAAAAGTACTTTATAATCATTATAAAGGGCTTCTCCTACGCCACTCTTGTTTCCTGGAATACCTTGCAAAAAGACCTGAAGTGCTTGACCTCTCTAAGTGACTTTAAACATCTGTTAAGTTCCTGGCTAAAACCAATGCAGACATGTTCCTGTTTTTAGTTTTCTCAATCGCCTTATAATCTAGCTGTTTTTTGCTACTATTCCTCTAGATTGTCCTTTTGGTTGCTATTTTGTTTCGTTTGTTTTGTTTTGTAAAAAAAAAAAAAGAGAAACTTAAATTTGTATACCTATGCCTATTTTATGACTGTCTAATTTTTGTCGTTGTTATTCACTGTTGTTCATTCTTTGTTGAAATCAGGTCTCTCTTTTAAATGAGTCCTCGAGGCTCAGTGGGATTAACCTGTCTAAATAAAGGTTGAATGAATGGAAAAAAAACATTTAAACTTGACACATTTCACAAGAAAAAGAAGGAAACCCCTGGGGTGCTTGTAAGCAGTTTTTCAGCTTCTGATACAGTTTGGGGTAAAGTATTCTGAATCAATTCTTCTGGAATATTCAGAATGAAAAAACGACACCTCTCGGTGTTGCTTTTGTTTCTATGTTCTGTTTTTAATGTGACATATGGTGGCTAATCATACAATCTAAAAAAGACATTTAAAACTTTACATTATCCTCATGCTGAGCGTCAGTAAGAGTCATAGTTGCGGCCTTGTCAGTTTGGGGTTCTACCACCGCCTGGTGATGCAGGCTTGTTTTAAACAGAACAGTGGTGCCATCTGTGGGAACATTTATGAAAACACTTTTAGAAATAGGAGCATTCCACCGACTTCTGCTGCCTTCAACAGAAGCACCACTGTTCCATCCGTCTTGTTACAACTTCTTGTCCTTGTTGATGAATATTTAAATAAATGACATGTTCAAATGAATCCATTTTTTGTGTTCAAAGCTAAATACATTACTGAAACTTCTCTGTGTTTCAAAAGACAATAACAAAAGGGTTATATAGAAATATTGTTTTAACAGAAAACAATCATTCTAAAATTGGAATTATATGTACAATTTGTTTCATCCTTGAATTCAGACTACACTGGTGCATGCTCGTAAAAGGGACAGAATGAGTTAAAAAAAACTGTATGAAGAGGAGGGGTGTTGAATTTCAAAAAGGCTGTTATGAACCTGAAACAAGCAGGATGTGCAGGATTCACGACCTGAACGAGCAACCTTATCGTCATGAAGTTAAATCAAACTGCACCTCAGTTTCTTCTAAAATCTCCTCCTGAACCAACGTTAGTCTCTTACAGGGGAAAAATAATCACCTTGAGCCCGTGTGTTTTATGTTGCGGGGGAGCATGTCATGAAAAGAACTAATCTACCGCCTCTCTTCATTATTTTACAGGGAAATAACAGCCCCCACTAGGAAGACACACATTACCTCTTGTTCTCAAGAGCCTGTCCTTTTTATCTCAAAGGAAATATTATGTATGATGATAATATAAATGGAAACAATGTTCCCTCGCCCGGACGCGGGTCACCGGGGCCCCACTCTGGAGCCAGGCCCGGAGGAGGGGCACGTTGGCGAGCGCCTGGTGGCCGGGCTTTCACCCATGGAGCTCGGCCGGGCACAGCCCGAAGAGGAGACGTGGGTCCCCCTTCCCATAGGCTCACCACCTGTGGGAGGGGCCAAAGGGGTCGGGTGCATTGTGGAATGGGTGGTGGCCGAGGGCGGGGACCCTGGCGGTCTGATCCTCGGCTACAGAAGCTGGCCATTGGGACATGGAATGTCACCTCTCTGGTGGGGAAGGAGCCTGAGCTAGTGTGTGAGGTTGAGAGGTTCCGGCTAGAAATAGTCGGACTCACCTCAACGCATGGCTCTGGCTCTGGAACCAGTTTCCTTGAGAGGGGTTGGACACTCTTCCACTCTGGAGTTGCCCCTGGTGAGAGGCGCCGAGCAGGAGTGGGCATACTTGTTGCCCCCCATCTCGGTGCCTGTACGTTGGGGTTCACCCCGGTGAACGAGAGGGTAGCCTCCCTTCGCCTACGTGTGGGGGGACGGGCTCTGACTGTTGTTTGTGCCTATGCGCCGAACGGCAGCGCAGATTACCCACCCTTTTTGGAGTCCTTGGAGGGGGTATTGGAGGGTGCGCCTCCTGGGGACTCCCTTGTTCTGCTGGGGGACTTCAACGCTCACGTGGGCAATGACAGTGAGACCTGGAGGGGTGTGGTTGGGAGGAACGGCCCCCCTGATCTGAACCCGAGTGGTGTTCTGTTGTTGGACTTCTGTGCTCGTCATGGATTGTCCATAACGAACACCATGTTCAGGCATAAGGGTGTCCATATGTGCTCTTGGCACCAGGACACCCTAGGTCGTAGTTCAATGATCGACTTTGTTGTCGTCTCATCTGATCTGCGGCCGCATGTCCTGGACACTCGGGTGAAGAGAGGGGCGGAGCTGTCAACTGACCACTACCTGGTGGTGAGTTGGCTCCGATGGTGGGGGAGGATGCCGGTCAGACCTGGCAGACCCAAACGTATTGTGAGGGTCTGCTGGGAACGTCTGGCAGAGTCTCCCGTAAGACGGAGCTTTAACTCCCACCTCCGGGAGAGCTTTGAACACGTTCCGAGGGAGGCGGGGGACATTGAGCCCGAGTGGGCCATGTTTCGCGCCTCTATTGTCGAGGCAGCTTATCGGAGTTGTGGCCGCAAGGTTGTTGGTGCCTGTCGTGGTGGCAACCCTCGAACCCGGTGGTGGACACCGGCGGTGAGGGATGCTGTCAAGCTGAAGAAGGAGTCCTATTGGGCCTTTTTGGCCTGTGGGACCCCGGAAGCAGCAGATAGGTACCGGCAGTCCAAGCGGCATGCGGCTCGGGTGGTTGCTGAGGCAAAAACTCGGGCGTGGGAGGAGTTCGGAGAGGCCATGGAGAATGACTTCCGTACGGCTTCGAGGCGATTCTGGTCCACCATCCGGCGTCTCAGGGGGGGAAAGCGGTACGCGACCAACACCATTTATGGTGGGGATGGCGTGCTGTTGACCTCAACTCGGGATGTTGTGAGTCGGTGGGCGGAATACTTCGAAGACCTCCTCAATCCTACTGGCACGTCTTCCACTGAGGAAGCGGAGCCTGGGGACTTTGGATCGGGCTCTCCAATCTCTGGTGCTGAGGTCGCCGAGGTGGTTAAAAAGCTCCGCGGTGGCAAGGCTCCGGGGGTGGATGAGATTCGTCCTGAGTTCCTTAGGGCTCTGGATGTTGTGGGGTTGTGTTGGCTTACGCGACTCTGCAATATCGCGTGGACATCGGGGGCAGTTCCCTTGGATTGGCAGACTGGGGTGGTGGTTCCCCTATTCAAAAAGGGGGACCGTAGGGTGTGTTCCAACTATAGAGGGATCACACTCTTAAGCCTCCCTGGTAAGGTCTATTCAGGGGTTCTGGAGAGGAGGGTCCGTCGGATAGTCGAACCTCGGATTCAGGAGGAGCAGTGTGGTTTTCGTCCTGGTCGTGGAACACTAGACCAGCTCTACACCCTCAACAGGGTCCTGGAGGGTGCGTGGGAGTTTGCCCAACCAGTTTACATGTGCTTTGTAGACTTGGAAAAGGCATTCGACCGCGTCCCTCGGGGGGTTCTGTGGGGGGTACTCCGGGAGTATGGGGTACCAGGCCCATTGATATGGGCTGTTAGGTCCCTGTACGACCGGTGTCAGAGCTTGGTCCGCATTGCCGGCAGTAAGTCAGGCTCGTTTCCGGTGAGAGTTGGACTCCGCCAAGGTTGCCCTTTGTCACCGATTCTGTTTATAACTTTTATGGACAGAATTTCTAGGCGCAGCCAAGGTGTTGAGAGGATCCGTTTTGGTGGCCTTAGAATCGCTTCTCTGTTTTTTGCAGATGATGTGGTCCTATTGGCTTCATCAGCTCGTGATCTACAGCTTTCGCTGGAGCGGTTTGCAGCTGAATGTGATGCGGCCGGGATGAGGATCAGTTCCTCCAAATCCGAGGCCATGGTCTTGAGCCGGAAAAGGGTAGCATGCCCTCTCCGGGTCGGGGAGGAGGTCCTGCCCCAAGTGGAGGAGTTTAAGTATCTCGGGATCTTGTTCACGAATGAGGGAAAACTGGAGCGTGAGATCGATAGGCGGATAGGTGCAGCGTCCGCAGTGAAGCGGGCGCTGTACCGGTCTGTCGTGGTGAAGAGAGAGCTGAGTCAAAAGGCAAAGCTCTCAATTTACCGATCGATCTACGTTCCCACCCTCATCTATGGTCATGAGCTTTGGGTTATGACCGAAAGAACAAGATCTCGGATACAAGCGGCTGAAATGAGTTTTCTCCGCAGGGTGGCTGGACTCTCCCTTAGAGATAGGGTGAGAAGCTCAGTCATCCGGGAGGGACTCGGAGTAGAGCCGCTGCTTCTCCACATCGAGAGGAGCCAGTTGAGGTGGCTCGGGCATCTGGTTAGGATGCCTCCTGGACGCCTCCCTGGTGAGGTGTTCCGGGCATGTCCCACCGGGAGGAGACCCAGAGGAAGACCCAGGATACGCTGGAGGGACTATGTTTCTCGGCTGGCCTGGGAACGCCTTGGGATTCCCCCAGAGGAGCTGCTCCAAGTGGCTGGGGAGAGGGAAGTCTGGGCCTCCCTACTTAGGCTGCTACCCCCGCGACCCGACCTCGGATAAGCGGAAGAAAATGGATGGATGGATGGAAATATTATGGTACAATTCTTTGTGTAAAACATAGGTGATGAAATGAATTTCGTTTGACAAATTAGTTCATTTTACATGATATTTTTATGACATTGTGACTCATATACGAGTAATTATTTGTCTGAAACAGAACAAAATGACTAGTTTTTAATCTCTGGGATGTTTGTTTCCAGGATAGACAGCAGCTCTCAATATTTAGTTTTTCTCTGCATGAAAAAAAAGAACAACTGGACAAATGGGAGATGGTTTAAAACAAGCCTTGTCAAAAATAAAATGTGGGTTAAATACATTTTTATTTCATCTCTTTGGGTAGACATTCAGATGTAATTTAGATATTTTCATTTTGGGTTCTGTGGAAAGCTCATAAACAATATCTTACCTGTTGTAGATAGCTCTTTGAGGGCCTCAGTTTGGAGAAATAAATAATTAAGTCTGGGTTCATAAGCTAGAAGCTAGTCTGAGCTGATGTCTTACAACTTCAGTCTCAACTCTTTCATCTTCAGAAAGTTACTTTGTCAGTCTTTTACTTGTCATCAGTTTTGCATTTTATAACGTTTCTGATGTAAATCTCTTCATAGTCATGCTGGAAGAGTGCCACGCTCCACCAATAAGGATACAGCTAGCTGCTGGTGCTATTAGCACTTGCAAGTAACCATGGAATTATGTGCAAGTGGCCATAAATTTAAAAACTGATTAGTTTAAAGTTTATAAAATGTCGTCTGCATGAACCACTGTGAGCACTTTAAAATAGGAGTTGTTTCAGAACAAATTACATTGGTGTTGCCTCCTCTTGAACTAGGCAATCATTTGTTAATTTGTTCAGAATTAAACTATTTCTCTAAAGCGAGTGTTTTATAATTATTTAAATTTTTCCTGAACTTTACATGGGACTCCCACCTCAAAAGATGTGAAATAATCATTTTAATGTGCCTCATTCACAATAAGAGATGGAAAACAGTTGCATGATCACAGACATTTAAATCAATGGGGCAAGGATGTACAAAATGTTATGTCAATGCAATACAGGAGGCTTTAAATGGATCTAGAAATTATTACACTTATACTGTACACTAATTATAAAGTTTAGTGTCAAAGTCCGTATAAAAACAATAAAAACAGAACCCACACGCTTCATATTCAAATAAAAATGTTTGGGTTGATCAAACTAAATCCTGTTTGAAAGCAAAGAAACAAATACGGAAAGTTTTTTTAAGCGTTTTCCCAGTTTTTTAATTTTCTTGTTCTTGAGCTGCGGTGCTTTTCGAAGAGCAATTTTATCTGCATGTAAAAGCCAATATCTAGAAAACATCATAACCACCATCGTTGTCATCAACATTGTACTTATGGGTTTTGAGCACTACAACCAGCCCAAGGTAACACACTAACACACTCGCCTTCGATAGCTGCAGCTTTGAATTTTCTAGACACTTCAGTCCTGTGATTGACGGCTCTGTTTGCATGTGTGTGGTCAGTACATCGACCAGCTCATTGAGTACACGTTCATCATCTCCACCATCGTCGTCTTCATTGAGGTTGTGATGAAGGTCATCGGGTTTGGCCCCAAGAGATTCTTCAAGGACATGTAAGGTGCTAGCCTGGTTAAAACCAGACCCTGTTCTTCACTTCGCTTCAGACAAGGGTCTGGCCTTTCTCCATTTTAAAACGATTCTTGCTGGAGGCGTTGGCCTCTGCTGAGGAACAAAACCATTGGATATTTTGAACAGGGAAAGCATTCTGCTCCCTCCCCTCAGAGCCATGTATGGCTGCTCCCCGTGCTCTGGTGAACTTGACAACTGCTCCGCCTCCTGCAGCTTTTCTCTCGCTGCTGGCTGCCGCGCTGGAAATCCTGTGTTTATATGTTATAAAACGTTTAAATAAAATAAAACCATGGATCGCTGGTCCAGCTCACCAGAAGACCAGAAAATCTGATGGGACTCGGGCAGCAACGTAAAACCCGAGTTTAATTCTCGTGACAACCTCAGCCATTTCCTTGTTCATTTCAGCGGAGGGAGAGAAGGAGGAGGGAGCGAGCGATCACTTGACTTTTGGCCAAAAAAAACAAAAGAAAACTCCAGATAAGGGATTAAGAAGGGGAAATTAATACATTTATATCACATATAAAACAGTCCTGCATCGCTTTGAATGAGAACATGCCGCTGCT
Organism: Garcialebias charrua; assembly: GCA_038048925.1. Taxonomy (NCBI): domain Eukaryota; kingdom Metazoa; phylum Chordata; class Actinopteri; order Cyprinodontiformes; family Rivulidae; genus Garcialebias; species Garcialebias charrua. Next base: position 29,800 of record JBBPBX010032713.1, read on the forward strand.
CGCTGGCTGCGTGCTGGCAGAGCCCTTTATAGGGCTCTGCGCACTGGGACAGGTGGGGGCATGGGTTAGGGGGCCAAAAACTCCGCCCCTTCTGTTCTCTGATTGGTCCGAACAAAATTCTACCGGAGAAATCGTTGTGAATGGGAGAAGTCCCAGACTGTGCAGTGAAGGGAAATGAGAATTGAGCGGAGCTGTGCAGGAAGGCGAGGGCCAGTCTAGTAAGGTGCCAAAATGAGAGTATTTTTAAATTGTGACGTGTTTCCTTAGTAATTCACAAAATGTGTGTGTGTGTGTGTGTGTTTAGCTGGAACCTGCTGGACATTTTTGTGATCTTAAGCTCCGTGATCGACATCGTTTTCACTGATATCAAAATGCCCATAAATATCCCTTTCAATGTTGGCATCTTGAGAATCTCTAGAATTTTTCGACTCGCACAAGGTACAAACCCCAAAACAAATGTGTTCCGATTTAAACGTGCATACGTGTATAGAATACAAATTTTGTGTTAACGTGTGTGTTTCTTCTAAGCGCTGAGGGTAAAGGGTTCGATGTTCTACCTGACGATCATTGTGAAGACCTCGAAAGAGGTAAACAAAAACACTCAATGTAAAAGTGCATGCGGTTGGTTTTGTTTTAGCTGGAAATTCAACAGAAAGGTGAGAAAAACGGGTTAAAACACGTTCTTGTGACACTATGTGACACTTCAAACGACACTAATAGTGCAGCTGTTTAAACCTGTGTTGCAGTTTTCTGGGGGGGTTGTAGCTTATATTATGAACGAGAGCAAAACTGTTTGAAACATTTCCGATATTGTGTTTCTGTACACAATGAATCAAATATTGTTTAAAGCAAATCCTCAAAGTGCTCAAATTATAGTCTTACTGCACAATTATTGTTTGCAAAATCTGCATTTAAAGGATAAATGTGAAGGAGACTGCCGCCATTCGAAGGTCTGAGCTGACAACCAGACGTTTTGAATCAAATTATTTTGTTTATTCATTTAACCTTTATTTATACAGGTTAGTTCCCACTGAGCCTCGAGGACTCATTTATGTTCTTTCGATAACAGCACGGTTTGTGTTACTTGTCAGGTAACGTCTTTATGGGATACTTTGTTTCCAGGCTCAGACGTTTTACTGTAAAGCAAAAACAACAAAGCATTGACCCAGGCGTAAAAGTACAATTTGATTTATTGGAGGCTCAGCAGGATTTGAGGATTCTGAGCGTCTGCCCTGTGTGGTTTGATACGCAGGAGATTTAACGTGTGCTTTGGTTGCAGGTTGTGAGCATCTCCATCCTGTTATTGTGGTTCAGCTTGATGTACGCGGCACTCGGGGTGATGCTGTTCGGCGATTTAGGTCAGTCGCACCATCAACTCTCCTGGTAGCACGAAAGCCAGATTTTATAGAGCAGTCAAATCCCAAACAGCTGAATTAATTTACGTTCAGCTGTGAGCCGAAGTGCAGCTGAATAAATACAAAGTTGCTCAGATCAAGTTAAAGTTTTGATTAAAAAGCTTTTTCCCCCCCATTTCTTTTCTGTTGCTAAATCACTCTGATAATGATTTGTAGCCTAGAATAAGTCTGTGTGCCAGAAAAATCATCCTCTGTTCATTTATTTTGTCTCTGTGTCGATCAGACTGCCCTGTGGGACGCCCGTGCTTTGGGCTGCACCGGTACAATAACTTCCAAAGCTTCACGATGGCTCTCCTCACCTTGTTCAAGGTTAGCACAGGTGACAACTGGAGCGGCATCCTGAAGGTGCGAGTGCAGCCACGCAAACACGAACTGTGGGAGTTTTATTTAGTGCTTACACCCTGAGATCCTGCTTGATGTCACGGTTGAAACCTGGAGCTGGAGATGTTTATCCAGGTTCCTTCATGCCTGTCAGCCAGTGAGTGAACATCTTCCTCTGTGCCTTGCAGGACTGTTTACACAACTCCTACCATGCCTGGGTCGCTCTCGTCTACTTCATCAGCTATGTGATCGTGGTGCAGTTTTTCATGACAAACCTGATACTGGCATCCATCACTAGGACTGTGGAGGAGATCCAGGAGGAGATCCAGGAGGCTCTACAGGAGGAGATCGAGGAGGAAATCGAGGAGGATCTCCAGGAGGCGATCGAGGAGGAGATCCAGCAGGTACCTAGCTTCTTCTTCTTCTTCTTTCGGCTTTTCGCTCTTCAGGGGTCGCCACAGTGAGTCATCCTCCTCCATCTCTGTCCTCACTCCAACTCCCTCCATGTCCTCTCTAACTGCATCCATATATCTCTTTGTCTTTTTCCATGGCAGCTGCATTTCTACGTTCTTTTACTAATGTAACGAATAATGTGCTGTAAGGTATTTAAACACTTACTGGGCCACCATTATTGTAGAGAAATAGGAGTTATTAGTCAGTTTACTGACTTATTAGTCAGTTTACTGACTTCCCTATATTTTAGATGCGCAGATCTGAGCAGAGTTTATCTGCACAAACATGCCACCAATTCGCGAGTTCTTCCTTTTTCCGGTACTAAATTGCTTTTACTGTAATTAGCCAGAAATGTAACTTCACAAGAGACTTCAACTTATGTTGGTCTACCAGAAAATAGACCTTTTATTGAAACTATCACAAAAATTACATTAAACATTTGTATCGATATTAGCTCTGATTTAATAACTACGTTGACAAGAATTCAAATTAAAACAAACAGACAGTTAGGAACTTTTCTGTTGGTACATTTACTTGACAGATTAATAGCTTATGAAAAATAAGAAATAGGAGGAAGAAATAAAGTGAAAGCTAAGTTAACCGAAGTTGATTATTTTGAGCAGACAGGGTGGCACTTTTTCCCCACCCGAGCAGACTGCTGGGCTCCCGCACGTTCAAGCACACCACGACTCGTTACCTGTTGACGGTTCGTCTCTTGGAGATAAGAGTGGAGAAGTGTCTGGACTCAACACGTGGATGAGTTTGTCCAACGGCCGTCCAGTTGGAACTTCAGCGTGTGTGGCTGATTCACGATACGAGGAAACTCGCCTCCCTCGGCAGGGAACAAAGGTCAAGCGCGCTGACTGACTTTCAAAATAAAACTTCCGAAAACAAATTCTTTCAGAAATGAGTGTTTCGAGGCACAGCAAGGCTTTGCCGTGACTCCAGCTGAGACGTGGGTCGATTTGACACAATGACCGGAGCGTCTCCAGCTTTCCCAGAGGAGAGAAGCAGGTTGTGACTAGTTCTCTCCAAAAAGCACTAAAGAAAAATGCAGGAAATGACCTTTATATGGGAGGCGGGGTCTGACCCACCTCCTTAATGACTACTGGCTGGTTTTAACAAAATAAGAGATGGGTTTTCATCTCATAGGCAGAATGGTCTCTGAAGGACAACAGGAAAACTGTTTACATAAACGGCCAGATGGACTGGCCTGTGAGCACAGAGAATATTATGGCTAACTTCATAGACAAAACAGAGAAGGAAGTGAACAGCCTTTACGTTTACCCTGAACTGTGTCTTAGAATCAGAGCCTGCTTGCTCTGCAGAAATAAAACCAGAAAGGTCAAACTCATGCAAGTAACAGATCATCATTAAAATGACAAAATATACTGTAGATCAATTCTGAATTAACACACATTAAAAAGAAAGTTCAATCTGATTAATTAGTGTCCATTAATTCATAATAATTGTTAACCAAAATAGTGTCCACTCGTCTCCTTGAGGGCTTCAAGAAGGTGTAACACTTAGAGTTTCAAAGAGATGCAGAGAGGTGTACTTGAAGGTCAAGCCTACAATATCAGAGATTAGGTGTATCACTACACTAATATACCCACTGTCCCTCCTCTGGACATGTCCAAACCATTGTCCCTCCTCTGGACATGTCCAAACCATCTCAGTCTGGCCTCCCTAACTTTATCTCCCAGTTGTTCAACATGT
>JBBPBX010032714.1:0-15953 GCA_038048925.1 Garcialebias charrua
GGACCCCTCCAACACCTGCCTTACAGATTTTGTCGCGGAGGAATGAAGATCCATCCACGTACAATGTTGTCATATCTTTGCAGATATTGTCATCAAAGAAGTGGTGATTCGGGTCTTCAGTTACTGGGGGTTTTACCTCAACCGGCGGCTGGGTGGCTGGTACATCTTGTGTACACTTCTGGCAGATTGCCAAGTCCGTCCCCAGATGAGACTTCTTGTTTTGACCATAACGTATGTCTAGGTTAAAACTTTGAAGCGCCATGAGCCACGTTGCAACACGTGAGTTTGTCACCACACCATCTCTGATGCGTTCACTGTTAAGAAAGTCACTGGCTGGTGTTGTGTTTCCACAATGATTTTCTGTCCACCAATGTAGCTGGAGAAATGTTTAACTGCCCACACTGTGGTCAGTAAAGCTTTCTCACAGTCTGAGAATCTCAACTCGGGGCCTGCCATCGTTTTGCTGGCGTAGGCTACTACACGTTTGTCTCTGTCGTGTATCTGGTACAGACCTGCACTTATGCAATGAGCTGAGAAGCCCACTTCCAAGTAAAACTCTTTGTTGTAGTCTGGGTAGACTAAACAAGGGGCTGACTTGATCCTGTTTATAAGAGCGTCCATTGCCTGTTGCTGTTTGTCAGTCCAAACAAATGGTACGTCTTTTTTAAGGAGTTCAGTCAGTGGTTTCGCAAGGTCCGCATAGTTTTCGATGAATTGGTTCGAGTAGTTACACACGCCCAGAAAACTTTGTAGTTCTTTGAGATTGGTGGGGACTTTGAGATTGTCGAGGCCTTGGGTGCGAGTCAGCTGTGGTTGTACTCCGTCTGGACCTACAAGTAGGCCAACGTAGTCCACTTTGGTTCTGCACCATTGGCATTTTGACAGTGATATCTTAGCACCAGCAGTTGTTAGTTGATTCAGAACGTGGTCGATCTCAGCCAAATGTGAGTCCAGTGTTGGCTGCCTCAAAAGGACATCGTCCACGTAGATCAGTGTCCCACGCTCGTGGGCGTCTGGACATGCTTTGTTCAAGAAGATGTTGAACTCTGCAGGTGAGTTAGCGTAGCCAAAGGGACACCTGTTAAAGGTGTATTGACGGCCACCAAAAGTGAAAGCTAGTTTGTACTGGTCCTCGGCGCGCACAGGGATGGTCCAAAAACCAGAGGCGACGTCGAGGGTCGAGAAGTACTTACCATTGGTGACCTTGGGCAGTTCCTGTTGGAGTTGCGTCATAGGCCATCTGGATAAGGGAACTTGTTTGTTTAGCTTTCTGTAGTCTATAGTGAGTCTCCACTTACCATTTGGTTTTAACACCGGCCATAAAGGCGCAGAGTAAGTGCTGTTACAGTATCGGATGATACCTTTTTCTAACAGGTCATTAATGATTTCTCTGATAGGTTGATGTGCTGCCAGAGGAATCTTGTACTGTCTGACAAATGCAGGGGGAGCATTAGGCGGGGTTGGGATGCTCACTGTGTGGAGCGTGGTCAACCCACAATCCATCGAGTCAGTTGAGAATGATTTCTCATATTTTAGAAGAACTTTGCGAAGTTTGTCCCTTTCTTCATCAGTTTTCAGGGCGTCGGCTTGGGCGACCACCTGGTCAATCTGTGAAGCAATTGAGAGGGGTTCTTGTTCTTTGGGGAGCTCCAGTGAGTCCCCTTCAGTGTCGTAAAACCTGTCAACAGGTAGTGCACTGTAAGTTTGAGGGCATAGACTGTCTCCTTTGTTGAAACCGAACCTGCGGACAGTGTCCTGGTCGGACTCAGTGGGGGAGAAAAGAGCTATGGCCTGTGTTGGTTTCGTGAACAAGACTTGCCCCGTGTGTTGATTTGGGATCAAGTTTTCTGGGAGTCCTCCCAGAAATGGAATGCTTAGCTCAAAATCATGAAAATCAGTAGAGATCAACCATCCTAGCTGTGTGTTTTTTGGGATCAGTACCTCTTCTGTGCTTGTGTTGCACACAGCAACAGTCGTGGTTCTGCAGTCGAGGGTCACTTGGCATGTGGCCTCCATGGACAGTCCTAAGTTGAAAAACATAGGAGATGGTTGAAAGTATGCCTGTTTTGTGCTAATAGCTTGTCCTTTCATGATGTGACACATCACCGGCTTGTTCATAACCTGAGGTGGTACCGCAGTGTTATGGCTGTTAGCAATCTGGCAGACCTCTGGAATGGTCTGTCCAGCCTTAAGGTTCTCTGTGGTCAGCACAGGAGAGTCCTTTGTGGCTGTGTCTAGTGACCACAGTACATTGTTGTTGATGTCCACTCGGACACCTAATCTTACCAAAATGTCGGAGCCTATGTAGGTTGCATGTGGTAAGTTCGGGACCACGAGGAACGGGTGATCCAGTTCTCGTTGGTTCCAGATTAGTTTCAGGTCAATGATCCCTATTGCGGTCATTACCTGTTTATCGTTGGGGTCTAACGAAAAGCGGAAAGCCTTTTTGTTCATATCTAGACCCAACTGTTTTTTAACCAAGGTTCCATAGAAAGCTTGGCTGATCGCTGATTTCTCCGTCCAAGGAGACAGAACAGCATCATCGGTGTGGGATCCTTGGATCTCAACACCTTTGACTACCTGTGGTAGGTAGTGTTCAGTGAGTGCTGACTGTTTCAGCTCGCAGAGGAGGCTCTCTTGTTGGGCCTTTTCTGCCTCACCTGTTGCTGAAGGTTCACTTACCGGGATTGTGCTCTCGTTGGAGGATCCCTTTGTGCCTTCCGCGGTACCTGCTGTTAGACAGTCAGTGTCACCTTGTGTAGGCATATCGATTGGCAGTGGTTGGCTCACTCTGGTCCACATTGTCTGATCGCCATAATCTATAATCGCGTCGAAGCGGTTTATAAAGTCTTGGCCGACCAAAAATGGGAATGAGTCAACGGCGGACACGTGTACCGGGTGGTATAGCGTCATTTCACCAATCTGCATATGAACCATGGCTATAGCTGTTAGGGTTGTTCTCGTCTCTGAGAGTCCCTGCAATACTACAGCACATTCTTTGAGGGGTATTTCCCTGTCAACACCGCTAGCGGCTATCCGTAGCTCCTTCAACAGTGTGGGAGACATAATGGTTATGTCAGCCCCACCATCCAGGAGGGCCTCTTCTGTGAGGACCCCTTCTAAAGTGATTGACAGGTAAGCCTTCTTAGCGGGCCCCTTCCTGATAATGTTACACAGGAACCTATCAGGTTTTTTCCGACGTTTGTTACGTCTACCATTGTCTGTGTGATTTTCATTCACCTGTACTGGTAGTGCAGTCACACATGGGTCTGAGTGATCGGTCTGTGACGAGTCATTGTCTTTGGTGAGTGAGCTTTCCCCCCCTTTTTCTGATGAGGGGCTCTCGGACTCTGTAACAATGATGTCATGGTTACAGTCAACGTCTTGTTGACTGTATGTACCCTGACTGTCAGCATCCTGACCATCAGTATCTTGGTGACTGTCAGCAATCGTGGCATTGTTGTTATTTGTGTGCTCTGAGTTACTATCAATGATAGTGCTACACATTACTCCAGGTTTGTTTTCCTTGTTTGTTTTTTTCAAACTTTCTAACAACCGACGTATGTTCTCCATCTCTTCTGAGGACAGAGGTTTAGGGCCTTTTTTCTGGAACTTCTGTGGGTTTTTCCTCGCCCCAGACTGTTCAGTTTGAGGTGCAGGAGCTGGCGCATTGCTCGGGGGTCCCCTCTGGGACCACCCTCTTTCATATGAGTCTCCTTGGGACCCATATTTCTTTTTCTTTTGGAATGCCCCCCTTTTTTGATGATGGGGTTCTTCCTCTTGATGCGGCCTGTACCACTTAGGGTCTCTGGACCCCTTTTGGTCTTTGTTCCAGCGGACACCTTCATTTTGCGGTCTGTCAGGTTGGAAATTTTGTTTATTCTCGCCTTCCTTAAAAGAGTGAGCTGGCGCTCTTGCTCCTTCAAGGTCTAGCGTTTGGTATTTGACCTTTTCACCTGGATACACTTCTACGGGTTTCTTGTGTCGCTTGTATGTTTCAAAAACACGTATAGCGCACTCCTTTAATTCACGCATGGTTTTTTCTCTGTAGTCGGCCATGAGGTTGGCCGTTGAACCAATCTCTGAATATAGATTGTTCATAAAAAGAAACTTAAAATCACGTTCATCCTCCATACCTGGCTCATTCCTATCACCAAAAAAGGCTTCGAAAAGTCTGTCATAATATGGGATCGGATGTTCATTCTGCCCCTGAGTGATTTTCAATGCGGCTTGGTAGCCAACGTCTCCCATGCGAGGAGCATATTCTTGCAGTAGAGTTTCGCAGAAAAGTTTGTAATCCTTCAAAATGGCGACTGGTTGACGCGCAATGAAGTGCTGCACTTTCCTGTTTGTGGTGAGTTTGATCAAACTGATTTTATCGTCAACCGTAGCGTTCGGATAGCATGCCAGTTTAAACTCAATGTCTTTCAGATAGGTATCGGTTTCAGTTGAACCATATTGCCCTGGCTCAAAACGTTGAACGAACTGGGAAATTTTATGGAGTCGTTCTATTGGGACAGCGAATTGAGAGCCATTAATAGTGATATACCCACCCATCTGCGCACCAGGTACACCTGTAGACATGGGGTACGTAGGTACCTGCCATTGGGTTGTCCCAGCAAATGTCTGTTGAGGTGGAGGTGGGGTGGTGGCGGAGGGAGTAGTGCATCGGGCATGGGCGGGGGCGGTGGAGGAGGGAGTGGGTCATCAGGTATGGGAGGGGGCGGCGGAGGCGGTGGATTCTCAAGGTGTTTACTCATGAGATCCAAACATTTTCTCTCTTCTTCAAAGAGTTTGTTCATTGCTGATGCACGCTCTATTCTACAACTGTTCAGTTGGACTCTTAACCCATCATTTTCACGTTGTAACATCATGTGCTGTTCTTGTGATTTTCTATAATCATCTTGCAGCCTTGTGTACCGTAGTGATAATGATTCCAGGGTGTCCGTGCATTTGTCCAGCGCGTCTCGTGCCTCCCCACAATCCGCCTGAAGCGACTTGTACTGATGGTAATACTTATCCTTCTCCACCACACATTTTTCCAAATCATCTTGTGATTGCTCAAAATCCCTTTTTAACACTGCATTCTTCGTAGAGACTACGCGTTTGTTCAGCGCTGCCAATACTCGACTGTGTTAAACTCTTTACCTCCTGCTGTAAAGTGGCAACCTCCATTTGTGCTGTTAAACATGATGTAGAGACAGCCCGGCGTACAGCAGTTTCAAAGTCTAGCTTGGCCTTTAACAGAAGGCTTAATTTAGCCAAACGTTTATCTCTGTCTGCTTTCTTTTCAGCCGTTGTGGTTCCAGCTGTTACAGTTTTTAATGCTCTGTCCACATCTGCTTCCTCCATCAACTGTGTCTCTTCATGATAGTTTGTGATGGACCCTGTGAGTGAAAATAAGGCACGTTCGATCCAATCTGCTTTGGTCGGGTCGTGGCCTTCAGTTGGCACAGGCTGCCCCGTATCCGTGGTGTCAGGGGTCTCACCCTGTGTGCCTGCCATCTTTTATCTGGATTTTCAGTGAAAATAAAAATAAAAGATGCTCTGTATTCGTTACTCTAAACTTTTCACTATTTGAAATAAACAGGAAAGTTTAAATGTACACAGGATAACTGTGGAAGATGATGTGTCAGAGAGAAGGAAGAGAAAGGAAAAAAGTTGCAGTTATCTGGAGTGAAAACTGTACTTTTGTTTGTTATTTTAAATTATTTTGTATTTAAAATAAGCAAAAATGTATGTCTGTACCTCTGTTATTCTAAAAATTTATTTAAAATAAACAGGAGTTATTTTGTTTGTGTACAGAACAATTTTAGAGCTGGTAATTCACCATAAAAATGCTGACTTTTTTGATGTTTTATGAGAGAACTCATCTGTTAACGTCTTTTAACCAACAGGGGGCAGCTTCAAGTCTTAATGTTATCACGAGGAGACTGATTTTTCTATTCAGTATTTAAACTAAAAACAACCTTTTAGAGTTATTTTCTAGTGTGTCCATGATAAACGCTCGAACCACGTTCTTGTCAGAGACAGATTTATGTGGTTAGACGGTTGAGATGGCTTCAAATTAGTTTTTAAACTCTCAGTGAAATCTCCGTTTGTCCTATGAGCATGAACTGCTTGTCACCCAAAGTGCACCTGGAAATGACGACAAAAATAGGCGGGTCGACGTAGCGCGTCACCAGCTTCCGTTGAGCGAGGCGGAGCTCGCTAAACAGATACGTGACGTCAACCAATCAATCACAGCGCTTGCAGTTCTATTCCCAAGCATTCATGGTGAATGTAGTTTTCTTACCTTCGACCAATGCAGTACCGTAAATGACGACAAAGTGGGTTGGTCGCAACGGTGTGCGTTCCCACTACAGCGAATCAGCGCTCGCTACGAGTGATTGACAGCTCACAGCTCTCGTTTTATCCAATCACAGCTCATAAACAAAAGTGTACATGTCGCCTTTAACATTACATTAGCACAATAGAACGCAACTTTATAGACTCTTAAACAACTCAAACGCTTCAAATTAACTTCCCAAAATTCTGAAACGTGGCAATCACATTTAAAACAGGCACAACTTAGCTACGCTCAGTAACCCAGCACTGCAGCTGTAGAACAAACACGGACTTGCTCGGAGCCACTTCAAGGTCGGTTCTGGTCCACTTTTTTAATGGAGCAGGAAGCGGGTCTGACAGAACCCAGCCGACAACGTTCTAACAGTAATATGCTTTTTCGACCTGCTCTAATATGTAAAAATACCACACACAGCAATCTTGTAGATGTTAACAGCTTTTCAGGCAGTTTGACTCGGCGGTCAACAAAGCTTTGTACCGGAGTCTGTGCGTGAACTGGGCCGAACGGAACCAGAACCCCCCCACAGACCACGGGCTGACAAAACTTCACCTAAAAGCTTCCCACAGCGTGTTAAGGAGTTGAACAATAACAATCTCTCAGCTTCAAATGATAAAACATGCAGAATCTGCCTGTCTTGAACACCTCAGCCAAAAATTATCACCTTCAGAGTCCAAAAATTGGAATAATCATGCCAACATAACGTTTCAAGTTCATGAGAGATCACAGATTTATCAATAAACTTTCAGAAAACTCGTACTGGCCACCAGATGAAGTAAACGAGAGGGAGCCACTAGATGAAATAAACACGAGGGAGACCATATATTGTGTCTTTAAACACATATAGTGCCACCCAGATGTAAAGGATTTTAACAGGGGTCAGTATTAAGCTGACCTCTTTATCCTTAATTAATTTACTTATTCAGATTGAATAGTAATTTCACGGATTCTTTTCTTTTTCAGTTTACCCAATATTTCTGTGATCTTTATGATGGATAAATAAATAAAGCCATTAAGTGACAGAGACGTTAACTTAGTTTGATATGTCAAAGACACTATCATTTATTTAAAATAAATCAACTAAATTAACACCATTACACTTGATTGACATGATTTCACTTTCTTTCAATTTAACACGTCAGCACACTTGAATTACAACACAACAGACCTAAATACAGGGTGTTAAACATATTTAGTCTGAGGGCTCTTTAGCTTAAATAGTTTCCAGCTTAGAATTGAGGGAAAGGAGATAGGAGGAAGATGGAGAGATGGTTTAAAGGAAATTGTCTTGAGCATGTTACCAAAAGTGACACTTCTCATCCGACTTCTGCTAAAATCCAGGTACATTTGTAAACAGCTCTTTACCTTCGACGACGAGTCTGATAAAGAAATGACACCAGCCTTTCAGATGCACAGAGTCCTTCAGGCCCAGCACGTCCAAACTGGTTCTAGTTTACGTTTTCAACATCTCCTGGGTTCCGCATCGACCATCAGAAAATGCGTCAGCTTCAGGCCTCTGACTTCAAGATAAACTTATTCCAGGAAGGAATAAACAAAGTTTTGAGCTTACGCTCGTTCGAAGTGGACTCATAACAGCATGTTATCAGTCCCCAGCTGGATAACAAGTCTTTAGCGTGGGACTGAGTTCACCTGGCTCTTTGGGAAAGGTTCACATCTCTTTGAAGTTCCCAGCAGACTCATAAGCGTTTCAGCAAAACTTAGAACTTAAAAGAAGATCATGAGAGGAGTGAGACTTGTTTCTTTTTCATTGGTCCATGGACCAGTCGAGCAGTTCACTTGTGTTATCACGACCCAAGGTTACAACCAGCAGCAGAGAGAAATGTTTAGGAAAAAGACAGAATAAGCTGGAGCCCTTCTCATGAAAAACAACAGATTAACTGTCTCCTGACTTTCTAAACAAAACGGCCGGGCCTCTGTGACCCGAGACTTCAACTTTAACACAGCGGGAGTGACACAGTAATACTCCATATTAAAAGAATAACAGCATATAACATATATCATGAAAATGGCAAAAGTTATTCTTTTGATCACATTAGAATAAAATCAAAGATAGAAATAGTCTCTTTTGGTGACTATGTTCTCAGATTACAACTAATGGAATATTTGTAGTAAATGTCTTGCTTTACTGAAAGGTCAGTAAAGGTCATCTCTGGAACAGTTCAAAAATACACAGGTGTATCAAAGTGGACACGGTCATGCCCACTACACACACACCAAACATAACTCGCCTACTGTATGTGTAAACAAAACAAACACTGTTTCAGGCATGTACAAAAATAAAAGCACCAAAGGACAAACTGCCCTGGTTCTTGACTCAAGTCCCATTTTTATAAAAGAAAAACCATGTGGTCAAACTATGAACCACAGCAAGATACATGAGCTCTGCCAGAGATGGTCAGATCTCGCGATATCTTCTGCTGGGCCGACCAGCCTGCTCGAAAGAGCGCGAGAGGGGTCAAAGGCCACCCCTCCAGCGCTAAAACATGACAAGCAGCAACTTAGCACGTAGTCCAGGCTTAGCGCGCACGCGCATGCCTGGAAGGCGTGTCTACCAAATGATTGGGTCATGACAACGATATGTCACAGGCTGAAGTTGCAAACAACAACAAACAAAAGACCTTAAGCGTGGTTAGAAAATATATCAAATCTCCTCAATCTATATCCATGGCTTTAAAAATCTCGGATATAACAGATTTCTTACCAGGGCAACATGACTCAAAGTTTCGAGACTTGCAAAATAAAAATGTAATTTTCATTGATGATTTGTTTGAAGGGGAGACTCTGAGATCATTTAGATTCAGGAGAAATATGGGTTGGTTTCATCGGACTTTTACAGATTCTTGCAATTGAGAAGTTGCCTAATGTCCCATGCTGAATGGTTTCTCCTTAAATCAAGGCCTACTGACTTAGAAATGTTCTTTATAAAGGTCACTAAAGAAAAAAATCTGATAAAACGGTGTCAAATCTATACAAATGCTTACAATGATGTTTGGCGGGGGGAGGGCTCCTGTAATAAAGGAAAAGTGGGAACTAAAAATAAATGTTGTGATTGAGGATCAAGATTGGGAGCGAATATGTGAAAATGGACATAAATTGACTAGCAATCCAACATGGAAAGAATTTTCTTGGAAAGTGATAGTTAGATATTTCAAAACACCACATATTATTTCAAATTTTGATAAGACTAAATCAAATTTGTGCTGGAGTGTTACGACCCGAAGGCACGTAGCACACAAGGACATCAGACACAGAAAGGATGTTAAAAAAAACAGTTTATTTTAGGCTCTCTGGAGTCTGTGTCCTAAAAAAATGTGATTAAAGAAAAAGATGGACTTCTCAAAATCAGCTTCTTTAATACAAAAAAACTCAAAGTCCAGCAGGTCACTCACGGCTCTTGGTTTTCTGCATCCAGCTCTAAGGACAGCAGGTCTCCACAATGGAAGGATTCAGCTTCCTCTTAACACACACAGCAGCAGGTCTCACTCCAGCTTCCTCCTCTTCACACATGCAGCAGCAGGTCTTCACAACGGAAGGTTTCGGCTTCCTCTTCAAACAGCTCATCAAACGGCCTCCTCAAGTGGATTCAACCACAACATCAAATGGCCTCCTCAAGTGGATTCAACCACAACATCAAATGGCCTCCTCAAGTGGATTCAACCACAACATCAAATGGCCTCCTCAAGTGGATTCAACCACAACATCAAATGGCCTCCTCATCAGGCTTCAAATGGCCTCCTCAAATGGCTCCAAACAGCTCATCAAACGGCCACCTCAAATGGCTCCAAACGGCTCATCAAACAGATGACTTCATGGCTCCTCTTCACACTGCTGCTGCTTTTGCTGCTGCTGCTGCTGCAGACATTTGCTCAGCTTCTGCTGCTGCTGCTGCTGCTTCATCAGGTCTGCTGTTTCATCTGCAGCTGCTTCTCCTGGATCAGGTCTGCTGTTTCTGCATCTTGGTCTCCTTCTCCTGTTTCAGGTCTGCTGTTTCTGCATCAGCTGCTTCTCCTGGATTAGCTCAGACCTCTTCTTGATCTCTGCTTGCTGCCACTCTCACTTGGAACCTCTTTCTGCTCTGTGGCTTGGACCTAATATAGGGAGAGAGAGAGCAACTACCTCCACCTACAGCTAATGAGCACCAGCTGCAATCAATTAGTCTCCTACAGCCTCTAAACAGCTCATGCTTCTGCTCAGAATCTTTAAACAAAACCTCTAAAAACCTGTAAACAATTTTATGTTCTGACTAAAATAAATTACATGCCTGGGGCATGTAACACCCCACCACACAAGAATTTACATGGGATGATGAAGCCATGTTACACCACACTCATCACCCATGTAAATGAAACCAAAAAATCTTAACATACACTAACAACAAAACAAACAAAAAAACAACAACAACACACATCACACACAATCAATAGTTGCCTTCAGAATACCTGAAACCCAAAAAGGCTTCACCGGTCAGGTTGTACATCACAAGGCCTCAGTTTAGCAGCACTCTCACCAACATTCAGTTTAGTGATGTCAGACTGAAGATCAGGGTTTTTTCCAACAACCAGAGGGAAATTGTCCACCTTTGTGTCATCAGTTCCATCACATGACAGTAACATCGTTGTAGCTACACCAGCTCTGTCATCAGGCACCCTGCAGACAAAGAATTGAGAGTTAACAAAACACAATCACTTTGTACACGTTCAAGAAATGGTTCCATCAGATCAACTCTCACAGACAGCAAACTATCACTCTCTGCTGCTGATTCAGCTAAATGTTCCACGACGTCCAGCAGCACACTCACAACCTCCTGTGAACAGGATGAAAAGGTAACCAGAGGAGCAAGATGGACAGTCAGGCTTGGCTCCTCTGAAACAATGCTCACATTGCTCACTGGGACGTCTTCTAATTCAGAAAAAAACAAAAAACAGTCACTCAGATCAATGTCATCATCATCATAATTATTTTTGCACTGCACGTCCACTAGTGGTGACACCTCTGGAGTGACCAACACCAAATCCACAGTCAAGTCATTCTTAAGTTTTTCACTTTTCTCAAGTTCAGCATTCACAAGTTTAGGGTTCTCAAGTTCAGGTTCAGGGTTCGCATGTTTAGGGTTCTCAAGTTTAGGGACGTCTGCAACAAAAAAGCTAGAACACAGTCCCACCTCATAAAATGGAACATGTTCAACACCTAACTCTAATTCTTTCTGATAAATCTCATTTTGACATTATAATCTTCGTTGCTCAAACTTAATCTTCGTCTCCCTCAGACGTTCATTCATACGGTTTATCTCATCATTCATACGGTTTAACTCATCATCCAACTCCATTTTGTAGGAAAAAAATGTTTTAAACAGCTGTTACATAAACTACTCAAAACAAACGTCCAAGCTGCCCCTGAACGTTTCACAAAGAGCCAGCTGACAGCGAACACACAATTTGCACCACCAAGTCAGTTCAAAAATGCAAAAAACAGCTAAAAAAATAGCAAATGTGACGAGCTCCCATTATAATTTACCAAAAATGAGGGGGAAAAAATAGCTTGTCTCGTTCAAATCTTGTTCTCGTTCAAGTCCTGGACGAGGCATCCATTATATTTTCATCAAAAATTAGGGGAGAAAAAAATAGCTAATTAGTCAATTAGTCAAATCCCGGACGAGCTCCCATTATATGTTACGACACGAAGGCACGTAGCACACAAGGACACCAGACACAGAAAGGATGTTAAAAAAAAAACAAAGTTTATTTTAAGCTCTCTGGAGTCTGTGTCCTAAAAAAAGGTGATTAAAGAAAAAGATGGACTTCTCAAAATCAGCTTCTTTAATACAAAAAAACTCAAAGTCCAGTAGGTCACTCACGGCTCTTGGTTTTCTGCATCCAGCTCTAATGACAGCAGGGACCTCATGTACAAAGACTTGCGTGGATTTCTTACTGAAAAGTTGCGTACGGTCAAATCCAGAAAACTGCGTACGGACAAAAAAATCCAGATGTATCAAACTGTGCGTAAGACGCAATCCACGCACATTGCTTTTGTACATCACAATCAACGTGGAAGTGAGCGCACATGAGAGAGTGGCCAACTCCGCCTTTGACACGCCTCCATATAAATATGCAAATACATTTAAATATGCCATTCACGTTAGGAATGTCGTCTTTGCTCTATTGCAAATCATGTCGAAACGTGGAGAAAAGAGTAACTTCACGGACTGTGAACTGGAGACACTTCTGAGTGACGTAGAGATGCACAGAAAAAGGTTTTGTTTGGCACGCTCAGCGCACAACAAACCGTCCACTTTTAAATGAGAAGTTGACCAAGCTATTCTAACATGCCTAAATATGTCAGTGGGTAGCGTGCTCGCCTTCCGTCCCAAAGATCATGAGTTCGATTCCCGCATGGTACAACGTTCTTTCTTTTTTGAATTCATTCCAGATTTAAAGAACACAAGAATACTATTTAGAAAGAACAACATGAAATGAAACAATACATGAAATGAAGGAAAAGGAGGATTCCTTATGGTTTATTTTAAAATAGTTTTCTTATGTTCTTTAATTCTGGAATGAATTGAAAACGAAGAAAAACGTTGTTTTCATTTAAATATACCCTGCAACAGAGGAATGTCGTCTTGTCCCATCATGCATCACGTTCTTCAACTGCTAAAACAGCTAAAAATGAACAGCAAACAAGAATTTAAGCTGTGTAGAACTATTCAGTCTTTCTGTTTTTTATATTTTCTGCAGGTTATATTCTGATGGCGTCCATGTGGATGTAATAATTGTTACTCATGTGTGTTTGGGTGGAAATAATAATTATTTCCTCATCATGAACAGTTTCCAGAATCACCTGTAAGTGTCGCCAAAGGAAAAAAAAACACAGAAACGTGCGTACGCCAGCTCTGGAGCTGCCGTGGCGGTGCACACATTTCCACGTTCAGTTCTGTTTTGATACATACGGAGTTTTGCGTGGATAATGGCGTACGCACGGTTTTTGTGCGTACGCACCGTTGATACATGAGGCCCCTGGTCTCCACAATGGAAGGATTCAGCTTCCTCTTAACACACACAGCAGCAGGTCTCACTCCAGCTTCCTCCTCTTCACACATGCAGTAGCAGGTCTTCACAACGGAAGGTTTCGGCTTCCTCTTCAAACAGCTCATCAAACGGCCTCCTCAAGTGGATTCAACCACAACATCAAATGGCCTCCTCAAGTGGATTCAACCACAACATCAAATGGCCTCCTCAAGTGGATTCAACCACAACATCAAATGGCCTCCTCATCAGGCTTCAAATGGCCTCCTCAAATGGCTCCAAACAGCTCATCAAACGGCCACCTCAAATGGCTCCAAACGGCTCATCAAACAGATGGCTTCATGGCTCCTCTTCACACTGCTGCTGCTTTTGCTGCTGCTGCTGCTGCAGACCTCTGCTCAGCTTCTGCTGCTGCTGCTGCTTCATCAGGTCTGCTGTTTCATCTGCAGCTGCTTCTCCTGGATCAGGTCTGCTGTTTCTGCATCCTGGTCTCCTTCTCCTGGATCAGGTCTGCTGTTTATGCATCAGCTGCTTCTCCTGGATTAGCTCAGACCTCTTCTTGATCTCTGCTTGCTGCCACTCTCACTTGGAACCTCTTTCTGTTCTGTGGCTTGGACCTAATATAGGGAGAGAGAGAGCAACTACCTCCACCTACAGCTAATGAGCACCAGCTGCAATCAATTAGTCTCCTACAGCCTCTAAACAGCTCATGCTTCTGCTCAGAATCTTTAAACAAAACCTCCAAAAACCTATAAACAATTTGATGTTCTGACTAAAATAAATTACATGCCTGGGGCATGTAACATGGAGACAATGTGGTCTGGTTTGAGATCACACACACACACATATTTTGGGATTGTCCAAAGCTTAAAACTTTTTGGGAAGGCGTTAGAGAGGAAATTTCAAATATTTTACACATTTTTATTGATTGGAGCCGCCTTGTCTTTGTTCTGGGAATGCCCCCAAGTGATTTATTAAGTAAAGAAAAACGATACCTGCTGGGAGTCCTTGTGCTGTAGCAAAGAAAATTATAACAGTGTGTTGTACAAACCTTTACCTCCTACTATAAATCAATGGAAAGAGAGATTGGTGAATGTTTACACGATGGAGAAAATAACAGCAAAACTAAATATGTCCATTGATTTATTTAAGAAAAGGTGGAACTCATTGATAACATACTTGAAACTGACATTGTAACAAGTAAAAGAAGGCCGAATGCCAAGGTACACTATGTGTATGTTTAACATGTGTTTCTGTTAAGATGTAGACAAAAACCACGTGAAGACCTTCCCTTTATTTATTTTCTGTATGTAATCTTTTTTTATTTTCATTTATGATACTTCACTGATTAGAGGAAAAAAGACTCTAGAATTTCAGCTCGCCGAATAGCCTATATGCCACGGACTTCCGTTCCAGCACCTCCGCAGTCATTACACAGACGGCGCACTTCCGGTTAGCGGGAAAGACACGAACATAAATGACTAAATACAATTAATAAAACATCAGCATACACACCAATAACAACTCTATACACATATAAAACCATATAAAATTATGGCGACGTTCCCCCTACGGATAGCCGCGATAAATGTTCGCCGAAACCCCCCCGCGGAACAGCTGTTCCCACCGGTGGGCGGACACAACGGTACTCACTTGTAGTGCCGGTAGCGCGCGGCCGCTTCCCGTTTCGGGTCGTTGTCATGGTAGGCTACTAGGAGCTAACGCTAGCAACAACGGAGGTGGATGGGGACAGGAAGTGGCGGGTAGGTGTTGCATTTTGCCGGAAGTACGTCACGTCCCCCCGTGGCATATAGGCTATTGTTCAAATGTTTTATGTTGAAAGATGCTTGTGAATTAACAAAATAAAATTTTGTTAAAAAAATTAGATTTTCAGAAGCACCATCAAATGAAATTTAGCTAGAATAAGCCCTTTAAAAAGTAATTAGAAAACCAACATTTAGAGGATGTCAGAATTTAGGAACATGTTTTTTCTTTCTGTGACAATCCTTTAAAAAATTTATAAAGTTAATATCAGACGTGTCAGATGTGATTGGGTTAGCTGGTCAGGAAGACAGATAATGATAAAACTTCTGTGGAACAGAAATCACACACATCAGTATGCTACTCTTAGACTTTTTGGAGCAACGTTCATCTTGAAATTAAATAATCCACACATACCCGGTACTGACAAAATTTAAACAAAATATGTTTTAAAAGGCCTAACTCAAATTTTCTAATCTGTCACCAGTTGAATTTTCTGTAACGACTTACTGAACCACTTCAGACAGATTCTGTTAACTCATATTTCTTTAATTTTATTTATGTATTAGTCACAACATTTTTCACACTTACAAATCTATTTCATTACAAATGTGTAACCACAGTTTGCAAATGTATTGCCACCAGTAAAAATAAACAAATAAAGATGAAGTCCGTTTCATAAACTTATCTCCAGAAATACAAAGTACACTCTCTCCTCTTGTTCTGCAGGATAATCTCCTATTCTGTGTGGGACAGCGAACTCAGCTGGAGCCTGAGAAGGAGATGTTCATACCTCCCCCCCCCCC
>JBBPBX010032714.1:20312-33707 GCA_038048925.1 Garcialebias charrua
ATATATATATATATATATATATATATATATATATATATATATATATATATATATATATATATATATATATAAATAGCTTGGTCCGCATTGCCGGCAGTAAGTCAGGCTCGTTTCCGGTAAAAGTTGGACTCCGCCAAGGTTGCCCTTTGTCACCGATTCTGTTCATAACTTTTATGGACAGAATTTCTAGGCGCAGCCAAGGTGTTGAGAGGATTTGTTTTGGTGACCTTAGAATCGCTTCTCTGTTTTTTGCAGATGATGTGGTCCTACTGGCTTCATCAGTTCGTGATTTACAATTTTCACTGGAGCGGTTTGCAACCGAGTGTGATACGGCCGGGATGAGGATCAGTTCCTCCAAATCCGAGGCCATGGTCTTGAGCCGGAAAAGGTAGCATGCCCTCTCCGGGTCGGGGAGGAGGTCCTGCCCCAAGTGGAGGAGTTCACGTATCTCGGGATCTTGTTCACGAATGAGGGAAAACTGGAGCGTGAGATCGATAGGCGGATAGGTGCAGTGTCCGCAGTGAAGCGGGCGCTGTACCGGTCTGTCGTGGTGAAGAGAGAGCTGAGTCAAAAGGCAAAGCTCTCAATTTACCGATCGATCTACGTTCCCACCCTCATCTATGGTCATGAGCTTTGGGTTATGACCGAAAGAACAAGATCTCGGATACAAGCGGCTGAAATGAGTTTTCTCCGCAGGGTGGCTGGACTCTCCCTTAGAGATAGGGTGAGAAGCTCAGTCATCCGGGAGGGACTCGGAGTAGAGCCGCTGCTTCTCCACATCGAGAGGAGCCAGTTGAGGTGGCTCGGGCATCTGGTTAGGATGCCTCCTGGACGCCTCCCTGGTGAGGTGTTCCGGGCATGTCCCACCGGGAGGAGACCCAGAGGAAGACCCAGGACGCGCTGGAGGGACTATGTTTCTCGGCTGGCCTGGGAACGCCTTGGGATTCCCCCGGAGGAGCTGCTCCAAGTGGCTGGGGAGAGGGAAGTCTGGGCCTCCCTACTTAGGCTGCTACCCCCGCGACCCGACCCCGGATAAGCAGAAGAAGATGGATGGATGGATGGATGATGAAAGATGCGTTATAAATTGAATTCATTATTATTATTATTATTATTATTATAACATGTCATGTCTAACACTGAATGCTAGGAAACACCTTGTATCTGTGACTGTGAAGATTTACCTGACTAAATAAAGGTTGAATGAAAAAAAAAACAAATAAAATTCAGTGTAAAGTTATTTTTGATCAAAGCTTGTAAGAACCCCCCCCCCCCACCTACAGAGCAATAAGTCTCTCTCTGGTGGAACCAACTCTCTCTGAAGAAGCAAAATGCTGTTGGAATGTGGGGGTTATTTGTTGGGGGTGTATGTAAATGAATGTTCTCTGTGTGAGGGTGATCCTTTGTTTTGACCTACTGGAGAAGATATGCTGGGAGAAGATTCTCAGGAGGGGATGTTTACCCACAAACAAAGATCTCCACCCCCAGGCTCAAGACACCTAATGGAAGAATACTGTCATTTTGACAAACTCACAGTAGTTCTAATAGTAGAATGAATTTCCTGGGTTTTCCAGTGTTAAGGCTGTAGTCAAGTCCTACTCTTCGCTGGAGCATTGATGCCTACTCATGGTATTTATGCTTCTAGCCAGTTTTTGAGTACAGTACTTTAAGAGACACTTACCTTGTTTTTTGTTGCATTTCCAGTCCTCGTTTCCATCTTGGTCCTGGGACCAGTTCTTTGCTCATTGTGTCTTGCCCTCCAACCACTTGCCTACCTCATTTCACCCTCTGGGATTCATCTCAAGGAACTAAGGATTTCTCTGTAAAATAACAAACAAAACTAGATCAATCATCTTGAAAGAGCCTTATAGTCAAGCCTTTCTGACAGTTTGTTTCATCTTCCAGGAAATCCAGAAGATCCCTGTACATGTGTACAGTATATAGACTTGCACTGTAAATAATAAACACTGTTACTTTTGCACCTCTTCGTCTTGTGTCGTTCTGGGTCTCATTACCAACTGGGTAAACCTTTGAAATCATAACACTATGACCACTTTATTGTTCTTTTTACATATTTTGTGCTAATTTCAGCTTACTTTTTTGTTGCTAGTTTTATATCTTTCAAAATATGAAACTTTATTAGCAAATATTTTCCCCTTTGTTCCCTTAAACATTATTCTCTTAAATCTGTTTTCTTTTTTATCTTGTTGAGATTTTAGCTACTGTTCTGCTACTTTTCTGCTACTTTTAACTAGCATTTTGATACTTTCAGCAAAAAAAATGCTACTTTAGCTAGTGTTTTGCTACTCATCAATATTTTCCTCTTTTTGCTGAAGCTTAGCTACAAGTACTTAGGTGTACGGTACACATGAACGATAACCTCAGCTGGAGCAACAACACCACCAGCCTGATCACGAAAGTTCATCAGAGACTCTACTTCCTCAGACGGCTGAGATGAGCTGGTCTGAGAAGTTCAGACCTCATCTCCTTCTACAGGTGTGCAGTGGAGAGAGCAAATAAATAGAATCAATCTACTGTATTTTTTTAGTACCAGTTCTCTTAAATATTCCTAATATTAAAGGTCCTGAGTTGACTCCTAATGCATCTTAGCATATATAACATTTCACCATATAAATGTACCTTAAATGTTTCAATGTTAACAAGCTAGTAACTTGCAAGAGACTTTGTTTTCATTCTCCAGATCAATACAGTGTTAAAAATAGTAAAACACCACAAGTGACATTTAGTATATAAAATTATTAATGTCTGATCATTTGTTATAAGCAAATTAAAATAAATGTAGCATCATCAGAGTCCAGTTCATGAGCTGAAGATGGACAGACAGGAGTCGTCTTCAGACATTCGGGTTTATAACTAGCAACTTTTATAATGTTGTACAGTACACCACAACATAAGCACAGCTAGTAGCTAGCTACTGTGTACTGACCGCAACACCCACACACACACACCACCACGTCACGCACACAGATGAGATCAGCTCAAACTTTGCTCATGTGCGCTTAGCGATTTATTAAACTCACTAATTATTACTTGCTTACCTGTGTAGAAAGGCACCATTAATAATTACTGCTGTTTCAACGTCGCTAGTTGCGTGTGATCAGCTCTGACTGTGTAAACAGAGAGGGTCCCTCCTCGGCTCGAACCGGAAACACGCTGGCGATCCGCAGCGATCACGAGACGAGTCCAGGCATCAGAGCGGCGAAAACTGCGCCCTGAAGAGTCCAATAGTTTTGGACAGATGGGACATAAACTGCGCATGCGCTAGCGCTAGTTATAATTAGATTCAATGAAAAAGCAGCAGGCGGCGCCCAGCGGGGAACCGGAAGTACGTCACAATCAGAAAACGTTTTTTGAAACAAACAACTCATCATTACTCATAAAATATTTATCCTACACAACTAAAAACATATATGCATACATTTCGAAATATTTTTATTTTATTATTTCATTTTTATATAAATAAAAAAAGTCAAATGGTGAAGAGCTGCAGTTCCAAGGAGGGGCGGCGCCCCTAGCACCCTCTAGTGGCGGCTGCCGCTGACTAGCTCTTTGCACATACGGCGCTGACGTCACATCCGCCTGAGCGGATGCGGGTCGCTAGCTTCCGCTTTGAGGAACTATGACAGCTAGGAAAGAGAAACTTGCGTTTCAGAAGCAAGTTAAACATTATCACGAACACTGCTGTGTCCCTAAGCATGCTGATGTATTAAGTTTCCACTGACTTTTTTTTTTTCGGATTTTTTTTTCTGGATTTTTTTAAGTTTCCACGGAGGATCCTCCAGACACAGAAAATTGCACGTCTGCGAGTTCACATTGAGCGTGCAATCCGAAGGGATTGCATATATACACATGTATGTGTAAATACACATACAATATATTATGTGTATATGCACATATATGTGTATAAACACATATATATTATGTGTATATACACATAATATATATGTGTATACATATATATTATGTGTATATATGCATAATATTGTTGATAGCGTGATATCAACAATTGATATCCCACTATCAATTGTTGGAAGTATTATGTTTATGTTTATTAAATTTGTTCATTTTTTTACAAAAGAAACAATACAAGACAATCCCATAAATGATAATGTACAAAATATAAAAAAATGAAAGGTAGCAGAAAGAAGAATAAATCTTATTATATCTGCCCCTTTTTTCCAACAATCAGATTAAACAATAATAATCTTCAACCAACAGTACAAAATGACTAACTCTTTCTAATTTTCTAACTAATACAATACACATTACGCTATTTCATATATATTTTTTAACACATTCGTTTTGATCATTTTCTTAAATGTAAACATTGACTTGGCATTTTTAACTACATTCTCCAAGCCATTCCATAATCTAATTCCCTGGATTGAGGTAGAACGTCCCTTCAAACTAGTTCTGAATTGTGGTTTTACAAACATCTCTGTCCCCTTAAGATTATAACAACTTTGTCTTTTAACAAAATGCATTTGGATATTTAAAGGTAATGCATTATTTTGAGCCCTATACATAACTGATAAAATATTATAGTCTACCAAATCATGGAACTTCAATAACTTCAGTTGATAAAATAATGTACTTGATGGATGACAGTAATGTTTTCTAGTGATAATTCTTACAGCTCTTTTCTGTAATACAAAAATAGGCTTTGTGATTGTTTTACACGCTTTCCCCCAAACATCAATACAATAGATTAAGTGTGGAACAATGATTGTGTTATACAACAAATACAGAGCTTTATCATTCAATAGGTCTCTGACTTTGTACAGTACTGCAATCGATTTAGCTATTTTTATTCTTACAGAATTTATGTGTTGTTTCCATGTCAGTTTGTCATCAATGATAACACCCAAAAACTTCACCTCACTCACTCTACAAATCTCAACACCCTCAATTTTGAGTGGAACATCAACAGTTTTCTTTTTATTACTGAATATCATGTAATTAGTTTTTTCTAGATTTAATGATAATTTATTTATTTTAAACCAAGTTTGTATCTTGACAAATTCTGTCTTTATCAATTCCAACATTTGTTCTATATCTTCACCTAAACAGAAAAATGTGGTATCATCAGCAAAAAGTACACATTTAAGGAGTCCTGACACATTTACCAAGTCATTCACATATAAAATAAATAGCTTTGGTCCAAGTACAGAGCCTTGGGGAACTCCACATGTGATATTACAGAGGTCAGATCTTACATCATTTATTTGTACAAATTGTTTCCTATCTTTCAAGTAGCTAGATACCCACTGTAATGCTGGTCCTCTAATACCATATTTGTTCAGTTTTTCAAGGAGAATGGTGTGATCAATAGTATCGAATGCTTTTTTTAAATCAACAAAAATACTGATACAATATTGTTTTTGATCGACAGCAGTAGTTATTTGTTCCATTAATTCCATGAGAGCCATTGATGTAGAGTTTTTTGCTCTAAACCCATACTGACTGTTGCTTAGAATATTTTGTTTATCTATAAATTGATCTAGTCTGTTTACAAATAGTTTTTCAAGAATTTTTGAAAACTGTGGTAACAAGGATATAGGTCTATAATTGTTGAACACACATTTATCACCATTTTTAAAAAGAGGAACTACCTTAGCTACTTTCATATTATCTGGAAATATTCCTGTTGAAAATGATAAATTACATATATATGTAAACGGCTCAATAACATGGCTCATTATGTCCTTTACAAACATCATATCCATGTCCACCCAGTCTTTTGATCTCTTGTCTGTAAGATTTTTTACTACATTCATTATTTCCTCTTTGTTAGTTCCATTTAGAAAAATACTATTTGCACAACCTGTAATTGAATGGATCACATTATTATCTACTTTTGGTATTTTAGCTGCAAGGCTTGATCCAACATTCACAAAATATTGATTAAATCCATTTACAATTTAATTTTCATCATGAATTTCATCGTTGTCTTTTACAATATATTTTGAAATACCAGTTTTTGTTTTATGATTCTTCAGGACACTATTCAACATTTCTTTTCACTGCTATGCCGACGACACACAGCTTTACATCAGGACTGGAACATCATCATCATCCCTATCTCCGTCTTCACTCACTGTTCTCTCTGCCTGCCTGGAGGAAATAAAGGCATGGATGAATCAGAACTTTCTTCAATTAAACTGCTCGAAGACTGAGGCCATATTGATTGGCACCCCTCACCAGACCCCCTCTCCACCTCTGTTACAAATCTTGGAATAAAAATGGACTCTCATCTTACATTTGAAAATCACATTAAGCATCTGTTTAAAACTTGCTTCTTCCATCTTCGAAACATCTCCAGACTTCGCCCATCTCTGACTTTTCCTGATGCTGAGAAACTCGTCCATGCCTTTGTCTCCTCCAGGCTCGACTACTGCAACTCCCTGTTTATTGGTATCCCTGGCAAAAACCTTCAGAAACTTCAATACATTCAAAACAGTGCAGCAAGGATTCTGTTGGGAGTTCGTAAATTTGAACATATTACACCCATTCTCCATAACCATGTGTCCTTGGGTGTCATGAAAGGCGCTTTTAAATAAAATGATTATTATTATTATTATATTATTATAACCTCCATTGGCTTCCTGTCACCTACAGAATTCAGTACAAAACTGCTCTCATTACCCATCAATGCTTGCACGGCACTTCACCTGACTATCTAAAGGACATTCTTGCACCATATTCATCCACCCGGTCTCTACGATCACAGAACAGTAATTTCCTTCATATTCCTCGGACCAAATTGAGGACCATGGGAGACCGAGCATTCTGTGTGGCTGCCCCCCGCCTGTGGAACTCCCTCCCTGACGACCTGAGAGCTCCACAGTCACTGGTTGACTTTAAAAGCAGCATAAAGACTTTTCTTTTTAAGCAAGCCTATTCTGCCTCCACATGATTTTATCTTTGATCTTAGCTGATATCATTATTGATTTTACTTGATTTTATCACTTGTTTTATTTTATTTATTTTTTAAGCAAGCCTAATCTGCATCCACATGATTTTATCTTTGATCTTAGTCGATATTATTATTGATTTTATTTGATTTTATCACTTGTTTTATTTTGATCTTTGCTTTATTACACTTTGTAGCACTTTGAGATTTTTATTAATGAAAAGTGCATTATAAATGGAATTCATTATTATTATTATTATTATTATTCATTACTCGCCATGTTGTTTTCATATCACCATTACTTTTATCTAATAATTTACTATAATATTCTTTCTTATGTTTCCTTATAATCCCTACTAATTTATTTTTATACTTTTTATATTTTTCTTCAGCACTCTGACTTCGCAATTTCAAGAAACATGAATACAAATAATTCTTTTTTTTACAAGCATTTCTCAACCCTTTTGTCATCCATGGTTGATCAACCGTATTTCTCTTTGTGTAATTTGTTTGCACACAATTCTTTTCATACAGAGCTTCCAAGATATTCATAAACTCATCATATGCTCTGTTCGCATCATCAACATACACTTCATTCCAGTCTTGTTTATCTAGATCCTCTTTTAATTTTTCCAAAACTTTTTTTGACGTGTTTATGATCTTTTTCTTCGTTGTAACTGCTTTTGTGATGCTTTGATCATTTTTATAGATTGTGAAAACTGGTAAATGATCACTTAAGTCGGTCGTTAAGATACCACCTATCACGTCCCCATTTGTTATATTTGTGAAAATATTATCAATTATTGTGGCACTATGAGTTGTAATTCTTGTTGGCTTTGATATCAATGGATACATATTTAAACTGTACATTGAGTTTATAAATGTGCTTATGTTATTTGAATCTGTTTTATTTCCCATATCAATGTTAAAGTCTCCACACAAAAAAAACATTTTTATTAAAACTCTTCTCCATTAGCTCCAAGATTTTATCCGTGAATATTTCTATATTTGCTCCTGGTGATCTATATACACAACTTATTATTATGTTTTTATCGTTTTTGTTGATTATTTCTATTGTTATCATTTCCATTATATTATCAACTATTATTGACATTTCACTATTTAATGTATTATTGAATTTATTAATGAACTTACCCTGAAGCTTGCTCAATAATCCAGCTAGAAAAATATTTAAAAAAAAGAAGCTAAGTCTGGTCCTATGGACATTCAAAAAACAAAAACAAATACTGTAGACAGTTTTAGTTTTTTTTTTTGTTGTTGTTGTTGCTTTTTTGAATGTCCAGAGGACCAGACTTAGCTTTTTTAGATATTAATGAACTTTTTACAGTGGCTTGCCTGATGGTTAATTATCAAAATAAACTTCTTGTCAGTGCATGGGCTAAGGGAAAGAATTTCTGATGGACATTGTCCACACGAAATGAGTTCACACAGAAGCATTTAAATGTATTTTTATTGTTATGAACTGATTGCATGTTATCAAATTTCATGAATAAATGTGAAGACAAATAAACATTTCTTGTTTTTCACATTTCACTTGCTTTTATAAAAAAAAACATGGGCAAGCTAAACACAAACTAAATTACAGGCCAGAGCTGACATTAGTGCAACTTGAAATTCATTTATTTTATGTAAAACAAATCAGAACAAACAAATTCTTCAAATGATAAATTGTTATAAAACAAAGTGTCTTTTTTTCTTTTGAATTTCATAGTATCTACAGCACACAACCTATTCAAAAACAAAACTTGTGGCACATCCATTCATTAAACTTGGCCAAATAAAGCGTGATTGTCCCAAATCCCATTCTTGGACATAAAAGAATTTCTGAAGCATGACGGAAAATTAAGATAGTGTATGCCTTTCTTTAAATAGATCATTTTTGTTTTTACTACTGTAAACTTTTTTGTCATCTGAAACGCGTTACATTTTTTTGTGTAAGAAAAAGGTTAACGTCTACCATTGTACTGCAGTTCTAACTGAAATAGAATACAGTACTTTATATAGTTTTTTGGCCAGGTTCTTAAACTTGACTATTTTTATTTATGTAGCAAAACCTTTGGAGACTACATTACAGAAGCAAAACCTCATATTTTATGCGTTACACGTCTCGTTGAGAGATACTTTTGCATGTAAATGTTAAAATAGAAGTGGTCACAGTTCTGTGTGATTATTTTTTGATCTTCCATGTCTTCCATCCAGTCGCTGCCAGACACTCTCGGTTGGTGATAGATGATGTGTCCAAATCGTAGTACTGTATACCTTTGCCACTCTAAAGCCCCTTTTCCACTTACCGGCCCAGAGCGGCTCAGTCTGGTCCGGTCTGTTCCAGTTAGGATCGGCTCACATGTAGGTTTTGTCTCCATTCACTATCTGCAGCCCTTCTGTGGGCGGGGTGTAGAATCTCACTCGTCCTACCACGTGGTGGCGGTAGTGTTACCTCAAGCTATTTACTAGCCACCACTAAACATTAGAAGAAGAACACCCTGCAGGACCTTGTCTCACCACCTGTTGGCGGTAATGTCCCTTGAGCTATTTAATGCTCTGATCTTACTTTATAGACTTTTCAGCTTGTTTTAAACCCATGTGTTTTCCATTTTGTTTCTTTATAATAAAGATTATTCTCATATATGCACAAGGTTCCTGTTAACATTGCTTAACACATTGATCACACTGCCCTGTAATCAGTTAAACTATTTTTACAGTAAGGTACAGATTAGGAATTAATTAGGTTTCAATTGGCCCTGTAATATTAAATGTTTGTATTTCATTAAATTTAAACGGTAATATTTTGTCAGGGATAATTCAAAGTCAAATGCAAATGGATAATTTGGTTTAAACTGTCCCATAAACATTAAAAGCATGTTTCTTTAAACGTAAAAACAAAGTATTAATAATTAAATGTTTGTTGATCAGGAAACTCGTTTGGGCATCCAAGAACAGCTTCATCGGGGTTGATGGCGACGTCTGTGCATCCTTGGAAAAGCTGCTGCACCCACAACCCGACATCAGGATGGATGGATGGGTTCATGTTGACATCTGTGCATCCTTGGAAAAGCTGCTGCACCCACAACCCGACATCAGGATGGATGGATGGATGGATGGGTTCATGTTGACATCTGTGCATCCTGGCAAAAGCTGCTGCACTACTCATGACACGACATCAGGAAGGATGGATGGATGGATGGATGGCTGTTCAAATCTAATAATCTTTTTCTTATGACCTCACGGTTCGGGGCCAGCCGGCCTGGACCCTGCTCTGAGATGAGTCCGGAATCTTGGCGCGGCGCCGCACATCTGTCAGGTGGAAATGCTGTCCAACACGCGTTTGGCACGCAAATATGACGTCACATCCGACCCGGGCCACCAAGTGGAAAAGGGGCACAAGCAGACAGGTCAGGAAGAGAGCCAGTCATTCCTCTGAAGAGGGTACCCGTACTCCTTTGAATAAGACATCACACAGATGTATTTAACTCGGGGCTAAAATATATGTATGGTAGCAAGACATGAAAATTATATATTGCCAGTATTATTTACCGTAATCCTCCTTTACACAGTCGACCCTGTACAGGCCACCATCTTGCCAACTGGACCTGGTTTTGCACCCTGTGAAATCCAGAACCAGCCACACAGGAACAACTGCACGTCACCATTACAACAGGAACGGAATCTCTTGAGGACTACCTGTTGACAGATCATATTACACATTTTGTTAAGGTTTTCTTTCAAATTGTTGGCATGAAACGGAGTGCCCTCCTTAAAACAGTGAAACATACTGTGATCAAATGGAACTCATGTTTACAGCACGGGAAGTCATTTAAAGTCATTATCAACAAATTAGAATATGCTTTATGATGAGGCTTGTTTGTGAGATTGATCAGTATTTTTTTATTCATTCAACCTTTATTTAGTAAGGTAAATCTTTTGAACCTCATGGGCTCATTTATGAAAGCGACCTGCTAAAACTAAAAACAATGAACAGCAGTGATAGAATTTCATTAAACAATAAACAAACAAACAATAAACAATAGAAAACAAAAAGAGAGAAAAAAACAAAATATTTTTTTTTTCTTTTTTTTAACAAAGTATCAAAAAACTAGCAAAACATTATAAGGTAGACGTATAAAATCAAAGACAGGAACAAATCTGCATTGGTTTTTGCCAGGATTCCAACAGATTATACCAATGTTCTAATCTTAGATGTCGTGTTTTCACAGCTGCAAGCAAAATCATTAACAGAAATAAAGACTTGAAAACCTCAGTCCTTTTTATTACAAAAATTAAGGAAATTTAAAAAAAATTATTTAGTAAATTAAGCTATTGAAATTAATGAACTTTTGTGAATACTACATTTGTTGAATATGACTGTACATTAGGAGAGGTGCTCTCATCTTTTTAGGAATGTTTCACATCTAAAATAGTTTAGTAAATGAAACTTTATATACCAGCTTTCAAGATATAAAGATTACAAACTGCTTCACAATCAACATTAAAACAAAACATGTGGAACTAGTCTTGCTTTTAATGTTATGATGAAAAAAATGTCATGATAAAATGAGGAGGGGGCTGTAAACACAGTCCCTTTTGAGCTGTTAACAAAATGCATGCAAAAAATAAATAAATAAAATAACACGGAACCCATGGAACATGGCCATATAATAAATTTGAACCAGAACAGTCAGCTGAACTCGAACTCTGACAAATTACCAGTGCTGCCCTACTTTTAAACTATGAGGTTTGTTGTGTTTCTTCATAGATCTGAAGCAAAAAGAACCGCAACCTGTCCTGTTACCTCGTCTCTGTTTGACACTATCAACAGCAAAAAAGCAATATATACTGAACACAAATAGAAATTATTAGGTTAAACATTGTCCGATTGAATAACTGAGAATGTTCAGGTACTTTATTGGTACATATTTATACTAAAATCACCGGTAAAAATGCCTGCTAGCATTAGCTAAAGCTAACGTTAGCCACACAATCGAAGCAAAGTAAAACTCACCTTCGTGTTTGTGGATGTAAGACGAGGCATACATCTTAAAGCCTTTCTCTAATTTAGTCGTTGGAGCTTTGGATGAGACTTACAAATGCGATGAACATCGTTAATAGTCAGCTTGGGCAAGCCCTGTAAACACAAACACCTCGAATAAAACGCCATGTTCAATAGACCGGAAGTTAGCAATCCGCATTGACCGGAAGACGGAAGTTGACGTGCAAAGAGCCTAATCATTTTTAACTGCAAACGTTTTATAAGGTGTCTAAAAAGGATTTAAATTGGCAGTTTCAAAAAAACAGAGGTAACATTACTGTAAGGTATTATTTACATAATATTGTAAATTTATTCAAAAGGTTTTGGGAAAAGAACCATCAAAATATATATATACAGTTAGAGCTCAAAACATATTTTTATGTTTTTATTTTTTTCAATTATTTATGACCTTATCTGTTTTTTAAGGAGATAACATGTTTTTCTGAAATTAATACATGGACAAATTATCATCTTTAGAATTTATTTGATCTTGCAGTATGTTTATTGGATGGTTTGTGGTATTTTTATCTATTTTGGATATTCCTGTGAACTACACTCAGGATGGAGCTAATGAATACTGTCAAGACAAAGAACATTGTAACAAAGCAGTGGTCGCAGTTCACAGGATAAATTTGCTATTTTTATCTATTTTGGATATTCCTGTGAACTACACTCAGGATGGAGCTAATGAATACTGTCAAGACAAAGAACATTGTAACAAAGCAGTGGTCGCAGTTCACAGGATAAATTTGCATAAATGTTACGTTACAACACTAGTAATTATTCTTTACAATAAACCAATCTTAGCACGTGTTGTAATCTGAACTGGACAGGACAGCATACAATTACAAACACAAATTTCAGGCTTCCACATAGTTTAAGTTTAGCCGTTGTGCTGAAACAATAGAGATTTATTGTTTTCAGTAGTTATATTGGTGTTCCAGTAAAAAAAAAAAAGAAGCCTTTTAAGATGTAAATTCTTGATGTCTTTGTTTGTGTTGTACAGCATGTGACTGGTTAGGTTTCTGTTGTGAATTACATGCAGAGTTTGAAACGTGAAGTTTGGTTTTGATACAAAAAATTACATTTATGAAGGGTAAGTTTATCAAGTGTTTAATAAAGGCTTGTTCATATTTACTAAAACTACATGGAACAGCAAAGTTCAACAATTTAATTCTAAAACTATTTGTCGCACTGATACTTTTATTGTTTTCATTTTTTAATACATCTGTGCAGTGTCTCTCACTTCATATTAAGCCCAATAATCCATCCTGTATCTCTGGTAACCTGAACCCAAAAGCAGTCTGATGTTCATACTGTTTCAGTAGGTGTCAAGGTTACACCGAGAAACCATATTTTAATATCCTTAAAAGGATGGTTCAGATCTTTTGAGGTGAAATGTGTATAAAAGGTATTA
>JBBPBX010032715.1:0-33707 GCA_038048925.1 Garcialebias charrua
AAAATGATTTATAGTTACAACATGATGTCAGTGCAGCTTTAAGACAACTTTATTCAGATGATTATTCATTTGTTCTGGTATAGAACTCCCTGTAATAACATGTTCACCCTTTACTAATCAGAATCAGTCACTGAAGTACTTTGTAGAATATATTGATTAAGTTGTTGTTGGTCAGTAAACTTTAATGAATGAAAAATAAATAAAACAAATGTAGTGGGGCTGAGATGGAAAAGGTGTCATCCTTCTTCCTCCATCTTACCCTTCGTTATGGCTACAAGCTTCTACCCCGAGGTTGTTACACTCATGAACCCCTAGTCTGAATTATCACTGTGAAAACAAATCACTGTAATACCATTTGGTTATGTGCTGCTGATCTCATGCTGCTGATCTATTTCATGTTGCTGTGTTCACTCGTCCTCATCTGCTCACACAGACTCATGTTCGTGCTGCTATTGTTTGGTGCATTGTTTCGTATTAGTAGTGCTTAGTGTATTTTTAGTTTAGTGTATTTCTTATTTCATGTCTCAGATCTTTTTTACTGTTTTTCTTTACAATTTTTATTTTTGTTGGATGTAACTGGGACCCTGTCCATAGTTTCGTTCCACCTTATAGAAAAATATCTCTGGAGCCGCCACTGCGCTTCTTCCTGACAGTTTCACATTAAACTGACTTCAGTCTCTGTTACCATGGTGATGTCATCAGGCTCGTTTGTGACTCTGAGAAGTTTCAGCTCAACACAGCTGTTCCCTTCACTTTGTAGTCCAGCTCTCTGGTGATCCACTGAGCGAGCATCAGAACCTCATGAAGATGATGTGAAAAGTGAACTTGCACTTCAACACTTCTGCTTCCTTCACTAACAGAAGCAGACATATCTTGTCACCTTCCATGGTTTCAAAAGTCAGCTTGATGTCATGTGAAGTGTGTGAGCTCCAAGAATGAAGTGTAATCTAAATGTAGAGCAGGGCAGCTTGTTTAGTTTGTTTACCAGCTGTTTTTCTGCTTTCTTCAACATGTTGTGGTTAGGGCGTTTGACTTGGGACCCGAAGGACGTGGGTTCGCGTCCCGGCCACTACACATCTTGGGGTGTCTATGAGTGCACACCTATTTCTCCAGCTCCCCGAGCGCCTTCTATGGCTGCTCACTGCACCACCTGGTAGGTGGTTGGGTTAAATGCAGAGACGAATTTCGTCTGTGTATGGGAAACATACGCAGATGACAAGATTAGACAATTATTATTATTATTATTATTATGTTGCATTATTTGACAGCTTCATGTGTGCACATCACACTGAAATGATCATTTCTATTGTTCAAGTGTTTTACACATCATTTGTAGACAAGTTTGATTGAGTCATTTCATAAGAAGCTGTGGGCAGCAGTGGTTAGTGCATGTTGCCTCCCAGCTTTTCTGTATGGACTTTACATGAGCTCTCTTTGCACACATGGCTTTTTATTTGTGCACAAATTCAGCTCACAAATATTTTGTGCTTGTAAATCACTTTAGTAACCTTGTAAAATAAATGAGTTGTTTTTGCATGTGTAGATAAGAATGTGTGTGTAAAAAGATTTGTGTTAGTCAAAATAATGACACAAGTTACAAATCTTTGTTGTGAAGGTCTGTTTACAGATACAAATAAAAAACTACATATAAAAGTCTGCGTGAGTTTCAATTTACAAGAATGAATTATGAGCAGATTTTTCTTCCTCTCAGCTGATCCAAAGATTAATTGTTGAAAGTATCTTTGAAATCTGTTCAGTGGTTTATGAGATATTTTGCTAACAGACAAACAGGACTGACTCCAACAAACTATATCAAGGTTTTAGACAAAAATGTTGCACAATGTGTTACACTCAAAGTATGTGTTGAGTATGATGCTCAGCTACTACCACAACAACTGTCAGCTCAATATCTGTCAAACTGGCTGAGTTATAGTCATGTTGGTGTTTCCTAAAGTAAGTTGGCTGTGGTGGCCATCTTTAGTTAATTAAATTCAAGGGTTAATCAGTTTTACATGTACGTCCATTTATTAGTTTTTGAGAGTTTCGATAAGATCTGTTCAATTGTATCTGAGATATTTTGCTAACAGACAAACAACTGATTTCAATAGTTTATGGCAAAGTTTTGAACACATATATGTTATGAGACAGCACTCAGAGTAAAAGATGGAGGTCAGTCTCAGCTACTACCACACTGACATAAACTCAATTCCTTTAAAATTGACTGAAATAGAGTCATTTTTTTGTGGTGGCCATCTTGATTCAGGTTGACTCTAAAATAAATCAGTTGTAGAGGAAAATGCAGTGATTTTTTTTATTAAATGTTAAATAAAATCCATATCATGATTCATGACATTACTGATAGTACAAAAACACACACACACACACACACACACACACACACACACACACACACACACACACACACACACACACACACACACACACACACACACACACACATCCCTCCTCCTCCATCAGCAGGTGATAAACATGTCTGACCTCAGAGTCTCCAGTCTACATCGTGGACTCTCCAGAAAACCACACAGCTGCTTCACTCCTGAATCCTTCAGGTTATTCCCTTCCATGTTCAGTTCTGTCAGATGGGAGGGGTTGGACTTCAGAGCTGAGCTCAAACAAGAACAACTGGTCTCTGACAAACTGCAGCTCCTCAATCTGAATAAAGAATAAAACAGATACATTATAAATAAAACGTATTAAACATTTTTTGTTTTGTTTTGTTTTTTGAATATCCAGAGGACCAGACTTAGCTTTTTTAGATTTTCCTACTTGGATTATTGAGCATGCATCAGGGTAATAAAACATGTAAGTTTAAAAAACAAAACAAAACTTTTAAAGACTGAACTGTGAAAAACATTGATCCAACTGAAAAATGTTTTAATGTTTCAAACTAAACTTTTTTTGTAAGAGCCAATTATTCAATGGAGTTGAAAACTTAATGCAAAAATTGACATTTTTACAATTTGAGTTATTTTTGTGAATAATAGTTAGTTAGTTAGTTAAATAGTAGGATAAATAAAAACATCTGTATGTTATATATTCTTATAACATGCTACATTTTGATTGAATGCTGAATTTGTAATATAAAGTAATGAAAGGCATCAGCAGGGCAGGAGTCTTGCACCCGAGAGTAACACAGTCTTTAGACGTCACTTTCCCTTTGTTTTGATTGTGTTTGTTTTGTTTCCATTGACATTCAGTAAAGTCACAAAATTAAATGACTGGATTCAAGACTTATTCTGAAGAAACGTGTCATGTCAGAAAGAACTTTTTGGGTGTTAAACTAGTGAGGGCTGGTGGCACTCACATTAATTATTGAAGTTTATTCAGTAATAATAAATAATAACTAGAAGGTTCCTGGAGAAACTTGGATGGGGGCTGCCAGGCTACTGCCCGCTAACAGCCATCCTGAATAAAAATGGCTCCAAACCTTAATCAGTTATAGACATTTATATCATGATTACATTTTGTGATTTGTTTATTAGGTTTTTAGGAATGTATTACAACTCACTCTCAGCTACAACCTCACCAAATTTCAGCTCTTTATGTATAAAGATGGCTGAGTTAAAGCCATTTGAAAGTAAATATGGTGGTGTTCTATGAAATATTATTTTATAAAAGTTTTATGAATTTTTATTCATAAATGTTTTATGAAATATTATTTATGCAGAATTGAGAGAGATAGACAAATATCCTCAAAACAATATCACAACTCAAGAGACTTCACACAGGAAACTATTCTCTGTTTAAAAACAAATGTTCTTTATTTTAACCACAGAAAATCAAATAGCAAGCAAGCCAGAAAACAAACAAGTAACACACTTACATACAAGAATTAATGTGTAAACAAATACTCTTACCATTTGACATCAAAGTGAGAGAGCCATTTGTCAACCACAGGCAGAGTGAGCATCAAAACAATCCGGGTGATTACTCCTCCCCGTCAGACTCTAACTCTGGGAGCTCAGCCTGTTTCTTTTTATTCCTTTAGATAAGGACTGCTTGCGAAACAGAGTTGGGCCAGGCCTTTTCCACAAGCAATGCATTATCTTTAGGAACCAAAGTAACAAAGTTCCAGAGATGCCTGTGGTGATGAAATCAGGAGATGAAACTGACTGTTCCTGTGGTGATGAAATCAGCCCAGTTTCAACTTCTTATCTCACAACTCCCCGGTAGTGACAGACAGGAAAATTACACACAATGTCTGAATGTTTCAGACTTTCTTAGTAGTGACAGACAGGAAAATTACATACAAAGTCTGAATGTTTCAGACTTTCTTAGACTGATCAGAGAACAAACTTATTTATTCATTATTCAGGTGGCCATCTTGGATTTTTATTTTTGGTTTCCGTACATGATAGCGAATGTCTTCAGCTACAACCTCACCAAATTTCAGCTCTCTATGTATAAAGATGGCCGAGTTAAAGCCATTTGAAAGTAGCTATGGTGGCCATCTTGGATTTTTATTTTTGGTTTCCGTACGTGATAGAGAATGTCTTCAGCTACAACCTCACCAAATTTCAGCTCTTTATGTACAGGTAGTCCCCGATTTACGAGCGCTCTGATCTGCGAGGTTCCAGACTTACGAGCTGCGAATTTTTGGAAAAAACGAAAAAAATACTGAGTTTTCATGTGTTTTTTCACCACAGTTAGTTAGTTAAGCATATGGACACACGTTTCCGATCATTTTTATGCACTCATAAGCAGTTTTTGGATGAAAATAGAGTGTTTTTAGTCGCGCTAGCGAAAACCGTTCCAATTTACGAGCGAAATTCCGGATTTACGAGAGAAATGGCGGCCGTTCCAAATTACGAGATTTCCGGTTTACGAGCGCCTCGTTGTAACGGATCTCGCTCGTAAATCGGGGACTACCTGTATAAAGATGGCCGAGTTAAAGCCCTTTGAAAGTAGCTATGGTGGCCATCTTGGATTTTTATTTTTGGTTTCTGTACGTGATAGAGAATGTCCTCAGCTACACCCTCACTAAATTTCAGCTCTCTATGTATAAAGATGGCTGAGTTAAAGCCATTTGAAAGTAGCTATGGTGACCATCTTGGATTTTTATTTTTGTTTCCGTTCGTGATAGAGAATGTCCTTAGCTACAACCTCACCAAATTTCAGCTATCTATGTATAAAGATGGTTTGATTCAAAATGGCCACCTCACCTAATTAGTTAGTTTGATTCAAAATGGCCGTCTCACCTAATTACCTTGTATAATTCAAAATGGCCATTTCACCTAATAAGCTTAGAGAATCAAAATGGCCGCCTGACCTAATTAGCTTGTTTAACTAAAAATGGCCGCCTCACCTAATTAGCTAGTTTGATTCAAAATGGCCACCTCACCTAATAAGCATGTATAATTCAAAATGGCTGCCTCACCAAATTAGCTTGTAAGATTCAAAATGGCCACCTCATCTAATTAGCTTGTTTGGTTCAAAATGGCCACCTGACCTAATTAGCTAGTTTGATTCAAAATACCATACCATACAATATCCATTTTATTTATAAAGCACTTTAAACAGGAACAAGTCCACACAAAGTGCTGATGGTTGCTTCACCTAATTAGCTTGTAAGATTCAAAATGGCCGCCTGACCTAATTAGCTTGTTTAACTCAAAATAGCCACCTCACCTAATTAGGTAGTTTGATTCAAAATGGCTACCTCACCTAATTAACTTGTTTGATTCAAAATGGCTGCCTCACCTACAGTAAATAGCTTGTAAGATTCAAAATGGCCACCTCATCTAATTAGCTAATTTGATTCAAAATGGCAGACTTACCTAATTAGTTAGTTTGATTCAAAATGGCTATCTCACCTAATTAGCTTGTAAGATTCAAAATGGCCACCTGACCTAATTAGCTAGTTTGATTCAAAATGGCCACATCACCTAATTACCTAGTTTGATTCAAAATGTCCGCCTCACCTAATTAGCTAGTTTGATTCAAAATGGCTATCTCACCTAATTAGCTAGTTTGATTAAAAATGGCCGCCTCACCTAATTAGCTAGTTCGATTCAAAATGGCCACCTCACCTAATAAGCTAGTTTGATTCAAAATGGCCACCTCACCTAATTAGCTAGTGTAGGAGAACACCGTGGGGTGTTAACCATATGTATGGGACATAATACTAGTCAGTCTGTTGACCAGTACAATATTCCAAAAGAAGTTGGAGCAGACTTTAGCTGACCCAAATTCATTCGCCAGTTCACCCTTTTTCCGGATTAAATTGCTTAAATCTGACTAGACAAATGTAATTTCACGAGAGACGTCAACTTATGTTGACCCACCAGAAGATGGACCTTTTATTGAGAAAATCATAAAAGTACATTAAACATTTTGTATCGAGATTAGCTCTGATTTAATAACTACTGTAGACAAGAATTCAAATTGAAAACAGACAAGTTAGGTTTAACTTTCCTGTTGGCACATTTTCTTAAAAGTTTACTGGCTTAGGAAAAATAAGAATAAGGAGGAAGAAGTGGAATGAAAGCTAAGTTTAACAGAAGTAAATTATTTTAAAATGCAACAGGGTGACACTTTTCTTAAACGAGTCCGGCTGGACTCCTCGCACGCTTAGCATACAATCTACGACTCTTTATCTGTTGACGATTCGTCTCTGGAGATAAGAGTTAGAAGTAGCTGGACACGCTTAACGGATTGTTTTATCCAGCAGCCGTCCAGTTGAGACTTCAGCGTGTGTGTGCTGATTCTAGCGATACGAGGAAACTCGCCTCTCTCGGCAGGAAACCAGAAATGAGTGAGTTTACAGCGAGGCTCTGCTGTAACTCTGGTGGGAAACGTAGGTCTAATTGACAAATGACCACAACGTTTTCACCAGTTTCCAGAGAAAACAAGTTGTTCAGTTAGTTCTCCCCTTAGCACTAAAAGC
Source organism: Garcialebias charrua (assembly GCA_038048925.1). Classification (NCBI taxonomy): domain Eukaryota; kingdom Metazoa; phylum Chordata; class Actinopteri; order Cyprinodontiformes; family Rivulidae; genus Garcialebias; species Garcialebias charrua. Next base: position 6,908 of record JBBPBX010032715.1, read on the forward strand.
CAAAATGGGAAGTCAGCCTTTATATGGAGGGTGGAGTCTGCCCACTTCCTGAATGGTTATTGGCTGTTTTAACAAAATAAAAGGATTTACTTAGCAGTTCCCAGAGTTGGAAAACTCTGAAGGACACCAACGTAACACCTCTTAAGCGTCACGGGCCCGCCCGCGGTACCGTTTCAGCCTAAACTGCAGGTGTTAGATCAAAAAAAGATCGTGATTTCCCAAATATGGCAGCTTTGTAAGTTCTGACGCTTTAAAAGTGTTCCATAGGCTGTCTGCTTTTGATTGACACCAATTTTGACCAACTGGGTGAAACTTTTCAGTCTTTACAGCCAATCAAATGTCACAGACCCAACAAGCTAACTTCCACCCTCCCCCTGTTCTCCCCCACGTGGGTCTTGGCCAATCAAATGAGAGCTAATTTTGACATCACAATCTTGTAGCCAATCAAATTGCCTTTCGATAGACATGTGACATGACATGGTTTGAGTTACTTCAAAGGTCTCAAATTCACTGCGAGACGATGACCTGCAGCTGCGCTCCTCCTGCCTCAAACGGTAAGTGCGTGTTTGTTGACTTTTACGCGTCGTTTTTCTGACTTTTATCACTCTGTAGCCATGGACAAATGCCATGGAAACATGAAATAAAAGCTTTAGAGCTTGATTTTCAAGGAAAAAGTGAATGATCTCTCATGAAGCTCTCTTGTCCCCTGTGTGTGTGCGCTGTGTGTGTGTGGCAGGCGGGGGTGCGGGGGGGTGCGGGGCTGTCTGCAGACTCCAGCAGGACCCCTCCTGTGGTGTAATTGTTCCTTTGTGAGGGTAATGTGTGTTATCTGAGGCTTATCTTTGGGTGTTGGGACTGGAGTTGTCCCTCTGGGGTGAAATATCTCCTCTTGTGAGTTACAGTATACAGGTAGTCCCCGAGCTACGAGCGGCCTGCTGTCATGTTACTGTATTTCTATCAGCTTGAGAGTAAATATATGAATGGAACAGATGTAAGCTTTGAATAGACAGTCATCCTGAAGTATGTTGAAGTATAGAAAAATATTCAGACATTTCAAGTTTGCATAATACAGGTGTTACACAGCATGGCACAGTTTTGGGCATGTAGTGGATTTACAGAATTCCGCCTGGACCTGCACATACAAAAACAGGCACAGAATCCTCAATTTTTATGCTATTGACTTCAAATTTGAAACTGTATTAGTAAATACTTCAGACTTTGGGCTCATATGAAATTCAAATCACTATCTTGTTGTATCAGTGTGCAGGTGCTTGACACATATAAATATTTTCAGGCGAGGCAAGAAAAACGCTTTATTTCTGTGTGCTCTCACTTCAATGAATACAAAATAATAACAGATACAACAAATATGACTGCTGAAACAAAAAATTCAAAGTGTTATCTTTACAAAGACACCATCCAATTGTTTGTACTCCATAGGGTTCAAGAACAGCTTCTAATTTAATTTGGGTATGTCTTTTTTAGGCGTTTTTCAGAATTTTGAGGTGAATGCTAATATACTCCCATAATGTTTTTGGAAATTCCATACTGTTCGTAAGTAATCCCATTGCGGTAAGCTTTCAATCCTTCAGAAAACATAGTCTGTTAACCCTTAGAAAACTGAGTCTGTGATCCCTTGGAAAACAAAGTCTTATAATCCACAACGGTAATTCCACAACGATGGGGTTCTTGATTTCATTAGCAACAAATGGTTTTTAATCAGCATGTAGAGGGGATCCCTCGATTGACGCAGAGGAGGCGGCCCTTGGATGAAGGTTGAAGACCAACGTTGGAGTAGCAGGTCCCCACATCGAAGGTTGCAGGCTGGATGGCTTCCAGTCGGTGCCACCCTGGTTCAATGTGTCATGTAATTATAGGTAGTCCCCGAATTACGAGCGCTCTGATCTACGAGGTTCCAGACTTACGAGCTGGCGAATTTTTGGAAAAAACGCAAAAAATACTGAGTTTTCATGTGTTTTTTCACCACAGTTAGTTAGCTAAACATATGGACACACGTTTCCGATCATTTTTATGCACTCATAAGCAGTTTTTTGATGAAAAACGAGTGTTTGTAGTCGCGCTAGCGAAACCGTTCCAATTTACGAGCGAAATTCCGGACTTACGAGAGACATGGCAACCGTTCCAAATTACGAGATTTCCGGTTTACGAGCGCCTCGTTGTAACGGATCTCGCTCGTAAATCGGGGACTACCTGTATGTGGTTTTAGGTGGGCTTATGACAGGGATTTTACATTAGGCCTACATTTACATTAGGCATTTTACATATATGCACCTGGTAGGACTGTGCGATATGACGATATATATCGTGGGGACGATAGAAACGTGTCTATCGTGCTACTTTCCTTCTATCGTCTCTATCGTGATAAATAAGAATAAAAGCAAAGAAGCTTCATATTGTGGTTTTGCGAGATGACGGCGCTGCTTTATGTTTGACGCACGCGCGGGTTTGTGACACATGCTTTACGTTGTTAAACTCGAGTTCAACAGAGACGCAGCCGGCATGAAGCCGGTGTCACCAGATATCTATGGGTGTCACAACATGGAGAAACAGCTGCGCAGGCAGCCCAAGAAGAAGAACTTTTACCAAAAAGGGGAAGCTCACCTTGTTAGCTTCCATTATTTCGCTCCGCTGAAACTCGGAGACAAAATGGGTCCAGAGGACACGAAGTTCAACCGAGTCCGAACTCGGGTCCAGTTAACCAATACAAAACAGACCAGAGACACAACAGAACCGGAATCAAACGCAACGTTTTCTCTTTTCTGTTTCTTTGCCTTGTTTACTCCAGATTCCAGTCAGAGCGGATTTCTTCTTCGTGGGTTTTATTAGCAGCCGTTGTTTTACCGCCACCTGCAGGAAAAATTTGGACCAAAGTAGGTCCAAAGTTGGACCAAAGTTTCTACTTTGGTCCAAATTTCCTTGTTCTTTTTGTTCACATTCTTATAATTGTAACTGTATCTGTAGTAAAATAAAATAAAAACTTTGGTCCAAAATTTTCTTGTACACACACACACATCGTGTTGTATATATACAACACGATGTGTTTGTGTGTACTTGAAAAATTTGGACCAAAGTTTTTTTTTATATCGTGATATATATCGTTATCGTAATATAAAAAAGTCCATATCGTGATATATGATTTTTTCCATATCGCCCAGCCCTAGCACCTGGTATGTAAGCTATCATGGATTAGCTCAGCAACAATTACCAATGAAGGGGTGGATCAATGCTGTAAAAATCAGATATAGGGATCTATACCTATAGAGTTTTTGGAGGGCTTCTGTAACGAAGGCCTCTTCTTCCAAACTATTCCTCCATTCATTACTTAGTTTAGGTTAAACTAAAAAAGAAAAATGAAATATAGTTTGGTCTAAATGTCTGTTGTCTTTTAGAGGAGTGACGTAGGATTTGGTATTCCTAATAAATTTTGAAGTCTATGGCGAGACTCATCAAAATGAATAGATCTAGAATAGAAATGATCGAATCGGGTCTACCTAAATGATTGGGCGAGCAGTGTAGATTATAGTACTTTAAATAGTATTAATCTACAATGACTCTTCAAAGATCGAGATTTTTAACAAAATGAACAGCATGTTGGCATAGTTAAATCCATTTAAGTCTTCAACTAACATTAATCAAAACCTCTTTTGGCTGGGAGTGTTCAGAAAACAATAACAACTTCAATAACAACAAAAGTAGCAATTAAGCAACTAGAAAACAACGTTTCACTACATCAAACTCACTCTGTCGTTAGATTCCAACGTGTCACACACAATAAAAACAGTTCTTAGCTTTATAACCGATGTCAATTAAATCCTACAGATTTAAACGGTTGTTAATGTTAGTTTTTGTTGTGGGGTTTAGCTTGGCGTTTCTAAGTTCTAGTTGGAACGGTTTATTTTCGCAACTGTTAGTTTATTTACTATCTTGTGTTAGGACAACCTTATTTTCCCATGAAGTCTGTGAGTTTGCGAGATCTTTGTCATTTGTGAGGTTATTGAAATCTTTGTCCTGGTCAAGGGCATGACCTAACAACACCCCCCTGTGGTCATGGGGGACCACGCACACAGGTGAGGACGTCTGTCCATGGGCACGAGTTAGGATGCCATTGCTTAGTTTAACCTGTTTGCGCAGTTTATCGGGAACCTTGTACAGGAACCTCATAGGTTTCGGCCAACGTATCTCTGTACGTTTACCTCTTTCTGCGTAATGCAGGTGTGTCACAACTTTCGGCGCAATCGCAAGTGTGTCTGACTGGTCAGACTGTGATGGGTCACCGTCGTTGTGGTGTGTGTCTTCCCACTTCATGACTGAAGAGGTGCACTTTAAGTCTGTAAGAACTATGTCATCTCTGAGTAGATCTAGACTCAAATGCCCTTGAACCAAGGTTTCATTGAAAGCTTGGCAGATTGCCGATTTATCTGTCCCAGGGGACAGTATAGCGTCTCCGGTGTAGGATCCTTGGATCTCCACACCTTCTTCTACCTGTGGAAGGTAGTGTGAGTTTGCCCCCTTTATGTCCGACTTCTGTGGCACCTGCTGTTAGACAATGACCTTGTGGAGGCACCTCGAACGGCAGTGGGTTGCTCACTTTGGCCCACATTGTCTGATCACCATAATTTATAATCGCGTCAAAGCGATTAATAAAATCTTGGCCGACCAAAAATTGGAGAGAGTCAAGTTTAGACACGTATACCAGGTGGTATAGTGACATTTTGCCAATCTGCATGTGAACCATGGCTATAGCTGTCAGGGTTGTTCCAGTCTCTGCGAGGCCCTGCAGTTCAATAGCACATTTCTCGAAGGGTATTTGCCTGTCAACACCGTTAGCGGCGGTCCTTAGCTCCTCAAACAGTTTGGCTGATATCAGAGATACATCTGAACTGCAATCCAGGAGCGCATCTCGCGCGAGGACCCCTTCCAGTGTGATTGGCAGGTAAGCTTTCTTAGCCATCCCCCTTTTGATAAGGTTACACAGAAACCGTTTAGGTCTATGCACACGTTTCTGTTTATGTGTACCTCTTTCTGTGTAATCTTCGTCGCTGTCAGCATCTTGTTGGCTGTCAGCATCATGACCTTCAGGATGTTGACTGTCAGCAATTTGTTTGCTGACAGCATCCATGGCAATGTTGACGTTGTTGTTGTCAACAATGTGCTCTGAGTCTTTGTAAAAGACGGTGTTGCACATCGCTTCACCAGGTTGGACAATGTTGTTTGTGTTATTATCAAAGATAATGCCACTCATTGTATCAGCTCGGTCAAACACTGTAACATTCAAATCATCCAACAAACTACTTACTTCCTCAGCATCTTCTGAGCGCGTAGGCATCGTTCCCTTAATCTGGAGCTTATGTGACTCATTGCATGTCTTGAACTGTTCTGCTCGAGGTGCAGGGCAGGAGGGTCGCGTCTCGGGGGATCCTGTTGGGACCAACCATTGTTCAATTGGTATCGGTTCCCAGACAACCGCTTCATTCGAAGTTCACCCACTGTCAGACCTAGGTCTAAACCCATTTGGTTCGATCTGAACCATCTTGGTTCACCTAGAGAGCGAACACCAACCTTTTGTGGTTCTATGCACGACTCAGATTTGTCAATCTTAGGTGCACGAGGTTCAGAGCTCCCTTTAACCCGATTTGAGTCACTGTTCCAGCTGGCAGCAACATTCAGCTGTTTGTTATTATGAAAATCCTGTTTACTCTCGCACAATGTAGGAGAGGGAACCTCTTCTATCAGCTGCGAGTGGGATTTGACCGTTTGACCTGGGCACACCTCTGAGGGTGTCTTGTGTTGTGTGAGCACATCAAAAACCTTCACAGCGTATTGTTTTATCTCTTCCATGGTAATCTCATTGAAATCAGCCTTGAAGCGAACACATTTGCTGTGCTTAGGCAAGAGATTTGCACTGAAAAGACGTTTAAACTGTTCATTTTCCTCTATGCCAGGGACAGTTATGAGATTTTCATTAATGAAAAGTGCGTTATAAATTGAATTCATTATTATTATTATTATTATAAGCAGAGAGGAGCCTGTTGAAAAACAACAGGGGATCGCTGAAGGACATTCCTCGCAACTAAGTAATTCCTACGCGATGAGGCAGATGCTCCCACAGCGCGAGGCACAAGGACAGTATAAACACGGCCTGAACGAACCCATTTAGGGTCGATCAGAGAGTTGACCCTCTCAGTTGTCGAACCTTTTAGAACGTCCATCTTATTATTGAATTTCTGTGAAAAATTCAAGGAAGATGGTCTTAATTTACAGTGTGCAAATAAATCATCACTTTTAATGTAGCGTTGAGTAAATTAAACTAACCCGCCTCCAGGTTTATTGGTTTCACTGTATGTAATAAGTCTATTATTCATGGGTACATTAAATCAGGTATTACCCTCAATGAATTGTAAAATTAAATACCCTTAGGCAGTGTTAACCTTCTATAGAACTTATATTCAAACAACAGCTACTAACCAACCCACGCCTGATTTCTGTCCAGTCACACCAACGCTTATAAAAGTGATCACTGAAATGCAAGGATTCACTGTAAAAACGTTCCAGGATGCTGTCTCAAACTGTCTTAAAAAGACGTACAGCAGTTTCAATGAAACTGTTATCTTACTGCATTTGACAGTTAACGGTAGAGAAAAAACCATCCAGTTTGTGATTTCAAATAGACTTATATTCAAAATAAACTGGAGTGTGTGTGTGCTTTAGCAAGACATGAAATATGTTCATATCAAATAAAAATCAGTGATTTTTATTAATTAGACAACCAGGGACAAGCTCAAACAAGTTCTGCTACCTCTGTTTTAATTTTCAGTGGAAATCAAGACAAAAAATGCTGCATGTTTGATATTTTAAACTTTCTGTTTAAAATACTGAAAGCTTGTGTGCACAGAATTAGGACAAAAGTGTGAAGTTTTATCACAATGCAGGCATGTCTGCATTAATTCTGTGTAACTGTTCTGCTATCAATATTTGATTTCATGAGAAAATCAAATGAAATGATGCTGTGTGTTCAACAATTCAACCTGTACCCCATGTAAAAACAGGAAAGCTGTTTGCTGAACAGAATTACCCAAAAACCGTAATCTTTAAAGTAACCAGCAGATGGGAGTGCAGAGCGTGATATGCTTTTATCACAGCTACTGCAATTTCCCTTTCTGACCGCTATAGAGACGCCGTTGTCACCCGTGAGCGCAGCCGTAGCTTCAGCCGTTAGTGTACAAAAACACCCAACAAACGGATAAAAAGCACCTCACAGAAACATTTAGAGCCTTTACGTGACAAGCTCTAGAACCCCGGTCCAATAAAAGACGTCATGATGTGACTAACTTCGTTTGGAACAGGTACTGTGATTTTTAAACTTAGTTTAAAAGAAAATAGTCGGTCCCTTATAAACCAGTTGTAGCTTCCGGTGTCACGTGACCTGGTCACATGGCGATCGGGAGTCTTATACCAACCGTGTTAAAACTTCATTTAAAATCTCAAAAAGAACACGATTAAACAGGCTTTCAAAGATATTAACGGAGAAACAAGCGTAAAGCATCTCAGCAAGGCTGGCAGCTGAAGTGAAACTGACGAGGAGTGAGTCCGTCTCACCCTGCACGCGTCACCACATTCAGTGTAACCTAACTACTGTACTCACATCGAAGACAAACCCAAGCACTCATGGGTAATGTAGTCGTCTAATACCTTACGTCCCACTACGTCATTCACGTAGACGTGCCATTCAAACGACGCATTCACGGACCCCAAGGTCGGTCGGACTTTTGGATTGAACTGACTTTTTAACGTCCTAAAACACTTATAAATATCACAAAACACAGCGGTTAAGCAGTCTTCGACGATATTACATGCATAGAAACAAAACAAAACACACAAACTGTCAGAAATGTGTGGACCAAATTAAATCTGATGACCTGTAGCCTCAGAACCAACGTTATTGAACACAACACAAAATGGACCAATCACAGCGCTTTATGCAGGCTCAGCTCCGGGAATGTTAACTTTAGCTTGTCCCAAAGCTCTGGACACTCTTTCACAAAACAAACGTATAATACACCACAGAAAATTCTGTTAACGAGCCAAATCACATACAGGCAAGCACCCGCGCCGTCGAGAGGAAGGCAGCACCTCTTAACTGTTGAAGCACAATGGACTTTACGTCAGTCGGAACCGGATTCTCGTCCAGTCCAACTGCCGAAGCTGAGTGGGTTCTCCCGAACCGCAAACAAACACGTTGTAACCGAAAAAGGTACACTGGAGCAGCACAACAATGTGAAAATAGCACAGAAAAGTAAATCACAGATGTAATAAGATAGAAGAAGGGTGGCGGAAAGGTGACGCGGTGGTCACACAATGAAAAAAGCATGCAGCGTGCGACACGTTATGACAACGTCTCACACACACAGACAAAAATTCATCACCAGCAGCTTCAAACATACGTTTAAAAGTGAAACAAAAATAATTCCAACGTGAAATGAACCAGACAATGCAGCGATTAGCAACTCCCGGACACTCACCAGCCAGAATTATTCTTCCAAGTCCAAAACAAGGATACGAACTACGCCAACATGCCGTTACATCAGACTACAAAAACACAATATAAGAGCCGTCTAGGGATGCGGACGGGCCACCAAATATGTAGGAGAACACAGTGGGGTGTTAACCATATGTGTGGGATATAATACTGGTCAGTCTGCTGACCAGTACAATATTCCAAAAGAAGTTGGAGCAGACTTTATCTGACCCAAATTCATTCGCGAGTTCACCCTTTTTCCGGATTAAATTGCTTAAATGTGACTAGACAAATGTAATTTCACGAGAGACGTCAACTTATGTTGATCCACCAGAAGATGGACCTTTTATTGAGAAAATCATAAAAGTACATTAAACATTTGTATCGAGATTAGCTCTGATTTAATAACTACTGTAGACAAGAATTCAAATTGAAACAAACAGACAATAATAATAATAATAATAATAATAATAATGAATTCAATTTATAACGCACTTTTCATTAATGAAAATCTCAAAGTGCTACAAGGTGCAACAGAATTAAATGTCAATAAAACAAATAATAAAACAAGTAAAATCAATAACAGTATCAACTAAGATCAAGTTAGGTTTAACTTTCCTGTTGGCACATTTTCTTAAAAGTTTACTGGCTACCTCACCTAATTAGCTTGTTTGATTCAAAATGGCCACCTCACCTAATTAGCTTAGAGAAACAAAATGGTTGCCTAACCTATATAGCCTGTTTGATTCAAAATGGCCACCTCACCTAATTAGGTTGTTTCATTCAAAATGGCCACCTAACCTTATTAGCCTGTTTGATTCAAAATGGCCGCCTGACCTAATTAGGTTGTTTGATTCAAAATGGCCACCTCACCTGCTTTAATTGTATATTGAACCTGCCTTGTATATTGCCTTGTATATTGAACCAAAATGGCGCCCTATGTTACTCAGTTTCTTTGAAAAGGTAACTCCCATTCATTTCCTATGGGAAATTTATAAGTTATTCTGGTGTAGAATAATAAGTGGGAAGTCACCAACTAGTTTCTGGATTTGGTGATTCATTACGTCTTTGTTCGCAAATTACGTCGCCATGGGAACTCGGAATGCCAATAAAAGTAATAGCACATATCACGGGGCCGAGCCAGTCATTTTGATATAACGTTTGTGGGGGTAGACATTGTGGTTCAGGCCGCATTAACGCTCGAAGAATTGTAGACACACGTTAGAGGTGTAGAACAATAGGTGGCTTCCATGCATTTGCATGGGAAGCAGTTCATTGCTTTCCTATGCAATGCAATGGCAGCCCCCAATACTTTCAGCTCTGCTTTTATTGTGAAAGTAATGACTTTAACTATGAGCTGAACATCATGTGTGTCAGAGTTTCCAAGCAAATGACACAATGTTTAATATTTGATGTTCAGTGAAAGACCAGAAGAAGAAAACAGAGTTTGTCATGAAGCTCTTCAGTGTGGATCAGTAAAATATCAGCCTTATGTTGGCACATTAGTGTCACCACAACTTTCACATGTAAGGATATTATACCCTGGTCAGTTTTACTGACGGTACAATATTCTAAATGAAAGATTTGAGCAGATCTTATCTGACACAAACTTATCATCAATTTAATTAAACGGGTTCTCTCTTTTCAGGATTTAACAAATAAATTGTGACCAGACGAAATGTAATTCACAGGAAACGTTAAACTTATGTTGGAACAGCAGGACTGCACCATTTATTTAACATAATCAATAAATTACATCAACACGCATAAGGATTGGCTCTGATTAAACTTCATATAACTTAACTGGAGATAGATTCAAACTTAGGACAACAGAACAGCAAAAGAATGACATTTTTTACTTATTCTGCAGGCAGGTTTAACTTAGTTTGTTGCTGACAACAGATATAAAGTTTAAAGGGAAGTTTTTAGCATAAGAAGGAGGAAAGGTGGAAAAGAAGGGGTGAACTATCTTGAATGTTTATAACCAGAACATGACACGTTCCCCGTGCGATCTCCAGCTGGACGTACCGTATGTCCGGTGTGTAAACAATCAGCGACTCGTTACCTTTTGACGGTCTACCAAGAATGGATCGATCCTTGAAGTCCGGAGAGGTCAGTCTGTTTAGATTGTAGCTTCTCACGTCCGCCTTTGACCCACTGAAGTAACGGCAGTCTGGTTGATGTTTCAAGAGTAAAAGTGTTCTTGGATGTGAACACTCATTGTGGTCGGAGCTTAGAAGCTCAGGTGAGTTAACAGCAGTCTTGCTGTTAATTCGGCTGTTGAACTGGACCGTTGACGCTTGGTCCAAGTTCTCAGCTTCAAAGAGAAAGTCCATTCATGTCAACTTTCTTCCAGCAACTACTCTAGAGAGAAGTAAGATGTGAAGGTTTTAACTGAGACGTGACCCAGAAAATGTGTTGTTTTCTGATTGGCAGAATGGCATCATAAGTTGATGTGAGATGACATCAACACGTTGAAAGGGGGTCAAAAGATTAGTTTGTCAGAAAGATAAAGTGTTAGTTTCAGATGTCAGCATTTTATGATAAAACTGATTCCTTTGCTTTAACACTTTAACAAAATACTGTTGGTTTGATTAAAACAACGTCATTAAGCATCACATATGGGACCTATTAATGATAATAGCAAAAACAGATATTATTCATCTGATTATTAATTAGGACAAAAACAAAAGTTTCTTCTGAGGAGATTGTCCTGAGCTCAAACTAAAATGAGATAAACAGCGTCACTGAATCTTCACTGTAGGTTTGAGGAGAAATCCTTCATGAATAACATTTTGAGAAAATGTCCAGTTTGAATTAAATAGTCCTTGACTATCAAACATTAAATGTACTAATGCTTATACAAATAACACAAGTTATTCATTGATGACATTTGAATTAACACAAATTAAAAGAAGTCTCTGGATGACTTAATTTATGATGTTTGATTCAAATTAAAAGTAATAAAAGTATTATTGTCCCTTCAGGAATAACTCCCAAAAAGTTCATTACTGAGAACGATCAGAGACGTGCTTCAAACTCAAGGTTGTATCACTACAGTCCCCCCTTTTGGAACTCATCGCCTGTCCACGGGGATGAGGTCCAACATGAAAAGATACCACCAAATGTCTCTGATCTTGATGTAATCCAGCAAGTGGGAAAAAATCAAAAATTATAATTCCATAATGTTTTTGGAAATTCCACAGTGTTCGCAGGTAATCCCATTGCGGTAAGCTTTTGATCCTTTGGAAAACTGAGGCTGTAATCCCTTGGAAAACAAAGTCTTATAATCCACAGCGGTAATTCCACAATGGTAATTCCATATCGATTAGAGTTGTTGAATTCATCAGCAACAATTGTTTCAATCAGCATGTAGAGGGGATCCCTCGATTGACGCAGAGGAGGCGACCCTTGGATGAAGGTTGAAGACCAACATTGGAGTAGCAGGTCCCCACATCGAAGGTTGAAGGCTGGTTGGTTTCCAGTCCGTGCCACTCTGGTTCTATGTGTCATGCAATTATATGGTTTTAGGTGGGCTTATGATTGGGATTTTACATTAGCCTTACCTATATGCACCTGGTATGTAAGCTATCATGGGTTAGATCAGCTATAACTACCAATTAAGGGGTGGATCATGCATCAAAAGTTAAATATAGGGATCTACGTCTATAGACTGTTCAGGAGGGCTTCTGTAACGAAGGCCTCTTCTTCCAAACTATTCCTCCATTCATAACTTAGCTTAAAGTTAAACTAAAATAGAAAAGAAAATATAGTTTGGTCTAAATGTCTGTTGTCCTTTAAGACGACGACGTAGGATTTGGTATTCCTTATAAATTTAGAAGTCTATGGCGAGACTCATCAAAAATGAATAGATAATCTAGAATAGAAACGATCGAATCGGTTCTACTTAAATGATTATGAGATCAGTGTAGATTATAGTACCTTAAGTAGCATTAATCTACAATGACTCTTCAATTATTGAGGTTTTTAACAAAATGAAACTGCATGTTGGCATAGTTAAATCCATTTAAGTCTTTAACTAACATTAATAAAAACCTTTTGGCTGGGAGTGTTCAAAAACAATACCAAGCTTCAACAACAACAAAAGTAGCAATTAAGCAACTAGAAAACAACGTTTCACCGCTTCAACTCACTCCTGTCGTCAGATTCCAACGTGTATCACACAATAAAAACAGGTCTTAGCTTTATAACCGATGTCAATTAAATCCTGCAGATTTAAACGGTTGTTAAGGTTAGTTTTTTTGTTGTGGGTTTTTAGACTTAGCGTTTCTAAGTTCTAGTTGGAGCGGTTTCTTTTAGCAACTAATATAGTTTAAACTGTTTAGTTTATTTACTATCTTGTGCTTGGACGACCTTATTTTCCCATGAAGTCTGTGAGTTTGCGAGATCTTTGTCGTTTGTGGGGTTATTGAAATCATTGTCTTTGTCTTGGGCATGACCTAACATCACCCCCCTGTGGTCATGGGGGACCACGCACACAGGTGAGGACGTCCGTCCATGGGCACAAGTTAGGATGCCTTTGTTTAGTCCAAGCTGTTTGCGCAGCTTATCGGGAACCGTACACAGGAACCTTATAGGTTTCGGCCAACGTTTCTTCTTACGTTTACCTCTTTCTGTGTAATTCAGGTGTGTCACAACTGTCGGCGCAGTCGCAGGTGTGTCTGATTGTTCAGACTGCGACGGGTCACTGTCGTTGTTGAGTGTGTCTTCCCACTTCTTGACTGAAGAGGGGCTCTTTGAGTCTGTAGAAACTTTGTCAGTTCTGATTAGTTCTAGACTCAAATGCTCTTGAACCAAGGTTTCATTGAAAGCTTGGCTGGTTGCTGATTTATCTGTCCCAGAGGACAGTACAGCGTCCTCGGTGTGGGATCCTTGGATCTCTACACCCTTTTCTACCTGAGGTAGGTAGTGTCCAGTGAGTGCTGATTGTTCTAGCTCGCAAAGGAGGTTTGCATGTTGGGCCAGAGTCTGGTCCAACTGTTCTGCCTCACCTGTATTTGAAGGTTCACTTACCGGGCTTGTGCTCTTGGTTGGGGAGTCATCCGTGCCTTCTGCGGTACCATCTGTTAGACAGACAGTGTCATGACCTCCAGGATCTTGTTGATTGTCAGCATTTTGTTCGCTGTCAGCTTCTTTGGCAATGTTGTTGTTATTGTCCTCAATGTTATTATTGTTGAAAGCTGTGTGCTCTGAGTTTTTGTGAAAGACAGTGCTGCACATCGCTCCACCAGGTTGGACAATGATGTTTGTGTTATTATCAATGATAATGCCACTCATTGTATCAGGTTGGTCAACCACTGTAACATTCAAATCTTCTAACAAACAACTTACTTCCTCTGTCTCTTCCGAGCGCAGAGGTGTTGTACCTTTTTTCTGGAGCATTTGTGACTCCTTGCATGTCTCGAACTGTTGCATTCGAGGTGCAGGAGGAGGAGCAGGTCCTTGGCTCTGAACAAACCTCTTTGGGTTTTTCGTAGAGCAGACATCTCCCTTATGTGGTATTGTGCCTGTCTCAGATTTATCTATCTGAGTAGCTACATGAGCAGAGCTCCGTTTAAACCACTTTGAGTCACTGTTCCAGTTGGCACCAACATTTCGTTGTTTGTTGGTTTGAACATCTTGTTTATCCTCGCTTTCCGTAGAAGAGGGAACCTCTTCTATTTTTAGCGACTGGGGTTTGACCTTTTGACCTGGGCACACCTCTGAGGGTGTTTGGCTCTGCATGTGAGCTTCAAAAACATTTATAGCGCACTCTTTTATTTCATCGATGGTGTTTTTGTAATAACACGTGAGGTGTAGAACTTTTCTCAGCGTGGGGTGGAGATTGAAGCTGAAAAGAAGTTTGAAATTTTCATCTTCCTGCATGTCTGGTTCATTTTGGTCACCAAAATATGCTTTTTTAATTCTATCGCAGAACAGTAATGGGTGTTCATCTTTCTCTTGCAAGATGTGCTTTGCAGCTAGGCATCCACCATGCTTAGCGGGAGCTTCTTCCAACTCACCTGGGGACACCTGTAAGGGCGTCTCGCTTTGCAGGTGAGCTTCGAAAACATTCACAGCGCACTGCTTTATTTCTTCCATGGTTTGCTTTTTATACAAACCCATGGTGCACAGCTCAGATCTTATCTCCGGGAGGAGATTTTTGCTGAAAGCAACCCTGAAAAGTACCTGTTCTTCCAGGCCCGGTTCTTTTATGTCACTCTGGTACGCCTGGAGAATCCTGTCAAAATACATCAAAGGATGTTCACCTTTTTTCTGCAAGACATTAAGAGCAGCTGAGTAGTCACCACGCTTTGAGACAGATTCTCTCTCTGTGCGAGGTGCAGGGGGAGCAGGTCCTTGGCTTGGGGGTTCCAGTTGGCACCCTTTGTTGTATGAGTCAACAAGATGCTCATACTTCCTAAACCTTGGACGCGCAACTTTTTGAACTTCCATCTTTGTATTGATTCTTGTGAAAAATCAACAAGACGGTTCTTAATTTAATGTGTGCAAATAAATCTTCACTTTTAATGTAGCACTGAGTCAATAAAACTAACCAGCTGTGTGGTTTAAGTGTTTCACCGTGTAATAAGTATTTCTATTCATAGGTACCTTCTTTCAGGACTTACCCTTAATGAACCTGTAAAAGTTAAATGCCCTCTTGCAGTGTTAACTTTATATATAACTTATTTTTTAACAACAGTTACTAACTAACACAAGCATGATTTTCGTTTTACTTACTCAAACACTTTTTAAAAGATTTGAAATAAATGCAATATTCACACTAAAATGTTCCCAGGAAGCTGCTCCATCATGCCTTAAAAAGATGTATTGCAGTTTGGCTAAACTGTTTAGCTGTATTTTGACAGTTATCAGGAGTGAAAAAGGATTTCCTTGTTATTTTAAATATTTTTTATTTAAAATAAACTGGAGTGCACAGAATAACTTTAAAAGATGTTGTTTTAAATTAAATGCAGAGTTTTTTGCATCTATTCTGTATACATGTTTCCTGTTCTCATTCTTTTAAACCAGCAGTTTGCAGGTTTTCAAAGCTTAAATTTACCACAATGTGACTGTAATTACTCATTCTGGCCGCTTAGGAGGCGCTGTTGACTCTAAGGCCACGTTGACTACCGCTAATTCTTTTAGCTTGAAAACTAAGACGGTGAAAAATCAATTTTTTGGATGAGTTTTAGCCTGGATGTGACAATCGCCTAAACAAACGTTCATTTAAGAAACAAATGGATTTGTTTAAAATGTTTAGAACAAGTTCTGTGAACTTTTAGATATATAAAAAGAAACGAACTTTTTCCTTTTTTTCTCTATCGGGGTCACGTCACTTCCGGTGACGTGTCGTACGTGATGCCTTCACGGACGTTGACGTACCGTTGGAATTTTGTACGAACGGACTTTTCAATCGGTCCCAAACACTAGTAAATATCTCAAAACACCGCGTTTAAACAGTTTCTAACGATATTTCATGCATAGAAACGAAACGAGCCCGATAATCTGTCAGAATTGTGTGAACAAAACTGAAATTTGTCGACCAGCATCGCGTTTCACGTGATCCCTTTGAACCAATCACAGCACGTAAACAGATGTTAGCGTCAGCATAACTTCAGACACTTTTTCAACTCATAAAACGCTTAAAATACACCTCAAAAATTCTGTGAAAATACCGTTTCACATCCGAACAGTTCTACCAAGCTGCGCCTAGTAAAAATAGCAAAATAAATGTCGCCAACACGGACTGTATCCGTATCTAATCGACTACAACACGTCAGAGCTAACAAATGGACCGGGTCCAGAACCAGATCCGACAGCTTCAGACACAAAATGCTATTATTCCTGCTTAAAATGTAACGATACCACTCGACAGCAACTTTTCAGATGAACTATGAAGCTCTTATAGTTAGTTTTGACACGGAGGTCAACAACAAATGAATTGCACCTTTATCTCTGACAGGATCAGCAGAACCGAACCATGAAGAGCGACAATTATTAAACCCAACAGCATCCAACAAACGTTTAAAAGTTGAATAAAGACAATTTCTCAGCTACAAGTGACATTAACCAGCAGTTTCCTGCAGCTTGACACACTTCCAGCCAAAAAACTATCGTTTCCAGAGTCTAAAAACTTGGACAAAACTATGCCAACATTCAAAGTACAGAAATATTAAATATTAAACTTTTTAGAGACTGTACGAGGCCACCATTATGTAGGGATATCGCAGCGGTCAGTTTTGCTGACCGTACAATATTCCAGATGATAGATTGATCGATCAGGTTTTCACCTGACAAACTTATCATCAATTTAATTAAACGGGTTCTCTCTTTTCAGGATTTAACCAATAAATTGTGACCAGACGAAATGTAATTCACAGGAAACGTTAAACTTATGTTGGAACAGCAGGACTGCACCATTTATTTAACATAATCAATAAATTACATCAACACGCATAAGGATTGGCTCTGATTAAACTTCATATAACTTAACTGGAGATAGATTCAAACTTAGGACAACAGAACAGCAAAAGAATGACATTTTTTACTTATTCTGCAGGCAGGTTTAACTTAGTTTGTTGCTGACAACAGATATAAAGTTTAAAGGGAAGTTTTTAGCATAAGAAGGAGGAAAGGTGGAAAAGAAGGGGTGAACTATCTTGAATGTTTATAACCAGAACATGACACGTTCCCCGTGCGATCTCCAGCTGGACGTACCGTATGTCCGGTGTGTAAACAATCAGCGACTCGTTACCTTTTGACGGTCTACCAAGAATGGATCGATCCTTGAAGTCCGGAGAGGTCAGTCTGTTTAGATTGTAGCTTCTCACGTCCGCCTTTGACCCACTGAAGTAACGGCAGTCTGGTTGATGTTTCAAGAGTAAAAGTGTTCTTGGATGTGAACACTCATTGTGGTCGGAGCTTAGAAGCTCAGGTGAGTTAACAGCAGTCTTGCTGTTAATTCGGCTGTTGAACTGGACCGTTGACGCTTGGTCCAAGTTCTCAGCTTCAAAGAGAAAGTCCATTCATGTCAACTTTCTTCCAGCAACTACTCTTGAGAGAAGTAAGATGTGAAGGTTTTAACTGAGACGTGACCCAGAAAATGTGTTGTTTTCTGATTGGCAGAATGGCATCATAAGTTGATGTGAAGATGACATCAACATGTTGAAAGGGGGTCAAAAGATTAGTTTGTCAGAAAGATAAAGTGTTAGTTTCAGATGTCAGCATTTTATGATAAAACTGATTCCTTTGCTTTAACACTTTAACAAAATACTGTTGGTTTGATTAAAACAACGTCATTAAGCATCACATATGGGACCTATTAATGATAATAGCAAAAACAGATATTATTCATCTGATTATTAATTAGGACAAAAACAAAAGTTTCTTCTGAGGAGATTGTCCTGAGCTCAAACTAAAATGAGATAAACAGCGTCACTGAATCTTCACTGTAGGTTTGAGGAGAAATCCTTCATGAATAACATTTTGAGAAAATGTCCAGTTTGAATTAAATAGTCCTTGACTATCAAACATTAAATGTACTAATGCTTATACAAATAACACAAGTTATTCATTGATGACATTTGAATTAACACAAATTAAAAGAAGTCTCTGGATGACTTAATTTATGATGTTTGATTCAAATTAAAAGTAATAAAAGTATTATTGTCCCTTCAGGAATAACTCCCAAAAAGTTCATTACTGAGAACGATCAGAGACGTGCTTCAAACTCAAGGTTGTATCACTACACACATCACATTCATCTCAGCACTAAACTAAATAAACACCTAGCTAGCAGTCCTTGAAGGAATGCATATCGCCCGCCACCTTTCATTACAGGAACAACACTTAGACTGGACCTTGGATCAGACTTTTTACAGACATTGGACCTTCTTCAAAACAAACTTCAGAATTTATCACATCCATTTTCCTGTTAGGTGTTAGTGTTAAAACTCTCTTTTTAACTTTTATAAATATAGATTTCATAAATGACAAACTGTGTTTTCATGTATTTGTATTCAGTTCAGAATAATTTAGTTCAAGTTTGACAAGTTAAAGTATTTTAGATTTGAACCAGAGCCGACTGAAGATGGACCAGATTGTGTGAAATAACCCTTTAGCTAGCAGCTGGAATCAGAAGCTAACTTCAGGTGGTCCTGTGGTGAGACCAGGTTTTTCTGCAGTCCTGTCGTCTCCTCTGAGACAGATTATTTTATTGTTTGTGGAAAATGACGCATGTTGCTCAGAGTTCATTTATCACAGCCAATGGATGTCTCTGAACAGAGTTTAAACTACTTTCTCCTCACACTGACATTTAGGAATGGATCTTTGATGAACTCTTGCTGACGACGTCCGATTTTAAAACAGACAAAAACTGGTAATTAATTACTTTTTATTGTCAGGGATTTTATTGTATTATTATTGTAAACATGAAAACAAAATAAACCATTTTAAATAGCTGTTTATCCTTTTTAGAGTGCTAATATAAAAATAGTTTGTATTGAAACCATGAATGAAATAAATAAAAGAGTTGTTTTTTGTTTCCAATGCTTGTTCCTGATGAGAAAGTCCAATTACAGTACCAAAACAAACATGGAGCCATTTAAAAGTCTACATGTTGGGCTCATGTTCAGGAAAAAGTCACAGCAAATATATCCATCAATGTATTAAAATAAAATATATAAAATCTAAAAGCTGTAGTTTCAGAACTCAGCTCTTTTTTCTTGCATGGTGTTTTTGTAAACCCAGATGTTTCTTTCTGCTGCACTGATGTTACTTTGTGTGACTGAAGACAGTCTACGATCCTCTGAACAGAAGAGAACATCATGGTGTGCTGCTTTCTTTCAGTCTTCACTAGAAGTTTAGTTCAAGGTCCGTGGGAAGTTTGACAACACAAAACCAAGTCTGAATGTTTCTGACAGATTTATTCTGACAAACGAGGAGACTTGAAACCTTCAAATGAACAACCAAAAGAGAAAAATATCCTCCTTGCCTTTCATGTGAGACTTTTAGATTCAAATCATCTGATGTTGAGAAATGACAAAGTTTGAGTCATTTTTGTGTTTGTTAAGATTGTTTTACTGTGGAGACCGTTTAGAGTCGAGTTAAGTCCAGAAGTTCATCAGTTGTAGACGAACATCCAGAGAATATTTCCTGAATCTTTGAATTAATTATTGATTCATGAAATAAAGAGTGGCACAGTGGAGCAGTGGTGGGAGCTGTCGCCTCACAGCAAAAAGGTTGCAGGTTCACTTCCTTCCTGGGGTCTTTCTGTCTAGAGTTTAGATGTTCTCCCCATGCATATTTTGTGAACACTTAAAAAACAAATGAACACACCACCACCACCACCACCACCACCACAACAACAACAACAACAACAACAACAACAACAACAACATCATCATCATCATCATCTTCATCATCCAAATGAACACACCACCACCACCACCACAACAACAACAACAACAACAACAACAACAACAACAACAACAACAACAACAACAACAACAACAACAACAACAACAACATCATCATCATCATCATCATCATCATCATCATCATCATCATCATCAACAACAACAACAACAGTCATGTATGATATGAAACCAGTTGTGAATCCTGCTGTTCACAGTGAAAGTGAACGCTCTGTTCCTGACACAAATCCACTTGTGCTGACACTAATATGAAGCTTCAGCAGTCTGACACTAATTCTGTCTGCTTCTTCCAAAGTTACACACAACTGAGAACAACACCCTTCTGACATCTGGGGCCTCATGTACAAAGACTTGCGTGGACTTCTTACTGAAACGTGACGTACGGTCAAATCCAGAAAACTGCGTACGCACAAAAAAATCCAGATGTATCAAACCGTGCGTACGCCTGAATCCACGCACATTCCTTTTGTACATCACAATTAACGTGGAACTGAGCGCACGTGAGACACCTCCCCTGACACGCCTTCATTTACATATGTTAAACAGATGCAAATTACTTCCTGCATGTGTGAAGGACATGTTTGTTTGATCCCTGCGCGATCAGAAATGATTTCTAGATTCAGGAAAATAATGAATTTAATATAATATGAGTGAGGAAAAAAATCCTAAGTAAGAATAGTAATAAAATGTGTTTATCACGCAAAGAACGAGTGATTGTGTGTCGGTATTTGTGTGTGCGCGCACCCTGCTTTGGTGCGCAACCGGCTCATCCATCCATCCTGAGTGAAAATATTAACTTTGCGCACGAGTTTATTACCATAATTACTGTAAACACAGAGGAACTTAGATGTTTGGTAGAACATAGATCTTTGTTTATTTAATAGCTGATATGAAGAAACGAGTCTCTGCGCCTCAGTGGAGAGTTTTCATGACATGACGTGATGTTGGAGTCTCCACAAAGGCTGCGCGCGCCGCAGCCTTTGTGCGCAATCTGTTTGTCTGTGAAGCTTTTACTCTCCTACAAGTTATAAGGTGTACTTTCACGTGTCATTTTGGAGAAATCTACAATAAACGCAGATTATGAAACACCTCCACTGCCGGCGAGGGTGCGCGCGCGCTCCAAAGCGCGACCATAACTCAGCCTTTAGAATCATATGGATGAGACCATTCCATTGGATATGATCCGGCTTTGTGTGGACTGGACAGCCCCGATCGTTCTGCCAGCTCCCTCTGGAAAGCTCCTGTGGAACAGTTTGATCGCTGCTTCTGCATGTGCACGCGTGATGCACGGCTCCTGTGTTGCGCTCCAGTGCGCAGCAGTGCCAAACTGAAAAAGGATTATTCCTGAAAACGGCTGATAAGCCATATCATAGATCAGAAAATTCTATCTGTTTATAAATAAATGCTCTGCGTGTTACACTATTTATTATATCCTCCAGTAAGGCTGAATCCGTTCCTGTTAAATGTATTTTTTGCACAACTTTGCGCGTCCTTTATTTAACTGCGTCCATGTGGATGTAATAATTGTTAATCATGTGTGTTTGGTGGGAATATTAATTATTTTCACATCATGAACAGCTTCTCAGAATCACCTGTAAGTGTCGCCAAAGGCACCAAAACCACAGAAACGTGCGTACGCCAGCTATGGAGTTGGCGTGGAGCTGCGCACATTTCCACGTTCAGTTCTGTTTTGATACATACAGAGTTTTGCGTGGAAAATGGCGTACGCAAGGTTTTTGTGCGTACGCACCGTTGATACATGAGGCCCCTGGACTTCACTTTGGACCTTTGGAGACATATGGTCACATTTCTTCACAGACATTTGGACACATTTACACATCTTTGGTTTTATGTTCAGAGATAAAGCCCAAAAATCTATAAAGTAAAAAGATCAAACTGAAGTAAAGAACTGAAATTGAATTTAATGAAAAACAAATTGTCATTTAAATCACCTGAGCTTCTCCAGTCTACAGTTTGGACTCTCCAGTCCAGCAGACAGAATCTTCACTCCTGAATCCTGCAGGTCATTGTGGCTCAGGTCCAGTTCTGTCAGATGGGAGGGGTTGGACTTCAGAGCTGAGGCCACGACTTCACAGTGAGTCTCTGAGAGTCCACAGGCAGAGAGTCTGTCAGGACACATAAAAAGAAAATGATTTCATCCTGATAATTGACCAGTTCTGTTCAGATTAGAAGAGAAATCAGTTGAACTCTTCCTGTTGGACTTTTTTCCTCCACTTCAGAGCTTCAGTTCATCTTCTCTGTTTGATGAGATGAAATATTTCTCATCAGTGTCTCTCGTAGCTGCAGCTTTGTTCTGCTGTAATTGGGGGGTGAAGGGAGGGGTCCATGTTGATTATTGTCTTCAGTGTTTTCTGCAGGAACCAAAGCTGCTGGTTTGATTCCAGCCATGTCTCTCTCTGTCCTCTGTCCTGATTATTAAACTATCAAGAGTCAACTAAAGACTGATGAGTCTGACATGAGAAATCAGGAACTGGGGGAGTTTTTCCTCCAGGACATCAGCGGGGTGGAACATGTTGGAAATAATGTGTCTGATCTTTATGCAACAACACAAATAATGTTGCTGTTGACAGTTATATGTCTGCTTTAAATCATCAGGTTTACACTCACATCTCTTTAATCATTTATTACTGAGATTTAGCCGTTTGGTTCCTAAAAGGCTCCTAAATTAAAAAAAAATGTATGTATTTTTGTAGTATTTGGTGTATAACAAGGTATTTTAGTTGGTAACTTTGATTTATAAAAGTACCGTAGTTTTTAATTCTAGTTTTAGCAGCAACTGTAAGCTAGAAGTGTTGATAACATCTTAATAAGAAACATAAATTTTGCTCTGCAACACATGAATGTGTCATGAGCATTTTTGTCAGTGAGTAACTTTGAGTCAATTGTTCATTTATCATCTACATTGTTTGTCATAACGGTAAGAATTAATTTTATGAGTTGAGAATGCAGATAGGTTTGTAAAAGTTATAAACACTCATAAATCCTGAAGTTGTAATGTTATTGTTAAACAATGAGTTTATAAAAACAACTGAAAACTGTGGTTAAGGAGGCAGAAGACAGCTCTTTGTGGTGCTCTTACTGTTGCCTATTGCTATGTGACGGTCAAAACTTTATTACCAAAATAAAGTAACTGTATCAGTGTTGGAGAAAATATCTTTCAGATACATACAGTGACTATGATTAGCAAACATTGAGCAAATATATAATTTCAATGAAACAATAAAATAATCTGTTTTAAAGGAGACGACAGGACTTCAGAAAACTTGGTCACACCAGAAAACAACCTGAAGTTAGCTTCTGATTCCACAGATGGTAAAGGGTCATTTCACAGAGATGTTTGTTCAGATGTAAGTGGAGCCAAATAAAACAAACCCCTCCTGTCTGTGCCTGAACATGTGTGTAAACTGTGTTTCCTTCAGTGAGCTGTAGAAGCTGTCCAGTGTGGACGTGGTGAACTTCTGCTTGAGAACAGAGTCACACTGAATGTCAGTCAGCTCCAACTGAACATCTGCAGGAGCATTCTGCTGTGAAACTAAAGCAAAGATCAAAACAGCTCAAGGTCTGCTTCTAACTCTGTGACGTCTGAGAAACACTGGTTGAACTCAGCGTGGAAGTCTGTCTGACCAGTGACCTATCTGTCACTTTGACTGGAAGTTACATCCAGAGTGGACAGTGCTGGAAAAGCTGGGAAGCATTTGTTGGCTTGTTGTTGGAGAAACAGCTGAGTTTGACTTTGAACTGGGATGTAACTATACTTTCAACTCACAAGACGTAACTCGATATTCGGTTCAAAGAACAAAACAATCCTGAGTGGACTCTCAGAATGAAACAATACTGGGTTGACATTGTCAAAAGAATAATAAAAAGGCTAAAAATAATTAAATAAAAACTTGTTTTAAAGCAACAAAAAAAATGTGATTTTTTTTCTTCCCCTTCTCATTTTTCTGTGCAGTTTTTAAAACTTCTACATCTTTTTCTGCTATTTTAATCACCAGAACATTCAGCTTTTGGTATTGTTGGAACTTTTCAAAAAAATATTTTAATTTACAAACTATTTACACATTGACAGACAATGATATGTTTTCAAGTTCTTAAAAACATTGTTCTCTTTGAAATCTGCAGCATACCTTCCTTGTTTTGTCTTATGTTATTTTAAACTTTTAGCTAATATAAACTATGTTTTGCAACAAACAGACTTATTTGTATATTTAGCTTTTAGCTAGCTTTTGGACACTTTTTTGTCTATCTTTTGACACTTGTAGTTTTAGGCTACCGTTTGACTACTTTTATCTAGCTGGTCACTTGTTTAAAAATGTAGTTACCACTTTGCTACTTTTAGCTTTTGGTTACTGTCCAGAATGATGAGTTGAGATGAATGATCAGGGATTAAAAGATAAAAGCAGAAAAAGTCAGGCCAATACAGAAAGATTGGAGAGGACCACAATGACTTTGTGATGATCGTGAGACAAAAACAGTTGCACAATCTTTAAAAAAAAACTCATAAAAGGACCTGGCTAAGCATTATTGGATTTGGTACCTGGATGATTGAGCATGAACTGTGATGTCATAAAAGAAAGTTTGGGATTCTCCATCATGAATGCTGTTTGCCAACTGATCTCAGCCCAGTCAGATATTACCTTTAAAGGTAGGGTGACATCATGTTTGAACTTTTCATAAAATGGCTCAACATATACCATACCATACCATACCAACTTTATTTATAGAGCACTTTTTGCACCCAACAGGACCAAAGTGCTGTACACACAATCACAAAATACAATACAATCATAAAATGGAAGGGACTAAAAACAGTACTAAAATAATAAATTATGAATACAATAAAACAATAAAACAAAGTTAAAACATCTCAGATTGTACCAAAAGCCAAAGAAAAAAGATGGGTTTTAAGAAGAGACTTAAAAACAGCAAGTGAAGAGGCCTGTCTTATGTCTAATGGGAGGTCATTCCAGAGCTTAGGAGCTACCACAGAGAAAGCACGGTCCCCTCTAAGCTTGCGCTTTGTCCTCGGTACCCTCAGAAGCAACTGGTCAGCTGACCTGAGCGAACGAGAGGGTGTGTAGTAATGCAGCAGCTCTGACAGGTATGGAGGGGCATGGCCATTTAGAGCTTTAAAAGTAAATAAAAGTATTTTAAAATGAATCCTGTAACGCACCGGTAACCAGTGCAAAGATGCCAAAACAGGGGAAATGTGATCAAATTTTCGTGTACCTGTTAAGAGTCGTGCAGCTGCATTTTGAACCCTCTGAAGCTGGGAATTACACAGATCACTAGGTCTACTGCCCTCATACATCTCCTCCTACATGTCTTTGCGTGAGTGCAGCTACAGTGTGCGCTCTCAGGACATGATTACCTGCAGTGTTCCGTCAGTGAGGACTGAACTTGGAAAAAGGGCCTTCTCCTACTCTGCTCCTGCTTCATGGAATATCTTACAAAAAGATCTGAAGCTCTCGGCCCTGACCTCCCTAAATGGTTTTCAGAATCTGTTGGAATCCTGGCAAAAACCAATGCAGATTTGTTCCTGTCTTTGATTTTATACGTCTACCTTATAATGTTTTGCTAGTTTTTTGATACTTTGTTAAAAAAAAAAAAAAAAAAATCTTTTGTTTTTTTCTCTCTTTTTGTTTTCTATTGTTTATTGTTTGTTTGTTTATTGTTTAATGAAATTCTATCACTGCTGTTCATTGTTCTTTAGTTTTAGCAGGTCGCTTTCGTAAATGAGCCCATGAGGTTCAAAAGATTTACCTGACTAAATAAAGGTTGAATGAATGAAACCAACATAAAGTGAATTACAGTAATCCAGCCGTGTGGTCACAAATGCATGGATTGCTGTTTCAAAGTGCTGTCTAGGAAGGATGGCTTTTACTTTGGCTAGCTGCCTCAAATGAAAAAAGCTGGATTTCACAACTGCTTTAATCTGAGACTCCAGCCTAAGACCAGCATCCAGCTTGACCCCTAGATTTGTAACAACTGGCCGGACATACTGAGCCAAGGAGCAATCGGACAGAGAGTCTTCAGTCGAATTGCCAAAAATCACCACCTCTGTTTTGTCCTCGTTAAGTCTTAAGAAGTTTAGGGCCATCCAGGCCTTCAAATCTTCCAAACATAGGAACAGAGACCGAAGAGAGGCAGAGTCTGCCTTCTTTAAAGGTACGTAGATCTGTGTGTCATCTGCATAACAATGAAAAGCAATCCCGTATTTCCTAAAAACAGAACCAAGCGGAAGGATGTACAACAAAAATAAAAGAGGGCCCAAAACTGAGCCCTGCGGAACACCACATGAGAGTGGAGCAGAGGAGGACCTATGTCCATCAAGACAGACACAAAAAGTACGCTTGGTCAGATAAGATTTAAACCAATCTAAGGCTATATGACCAATGCCCACCCACTGTTCCAAACGTGTGATTAAAATGTTGTGATCCACTGTGTCAAACGCAGCTGATAGATCCAACAACACCAAAACAACGCAGTCACCAGAATCAGTCGCCAAGAATATATCGTTAAAAACTTTTAAAAGAGCTGACTCTGTGCTATGAAATGATTTAAAACCGGACTGAAAAACCTCTAAAATATTATTTTCAATGAGATAGGCCATTAGCTGATTATAAACTACCTTCTCAAGAATTTTCGAAACGAAGGGCAATTTAGAAATTGGTCTGTAGTTCGCCAGGACAGCAGTATCCAAGTTTGATTTCTTAATTAGAGGCTGGACAACTGCATGTTTCAAATTTTCAGGAACAGCACCTGAGGACAGGCTACTATTCACAAGAGCAAGGATCGAAGGACC